>JAVJIF010019136.1:0-92429 GCA_038442645.1 Agave tequilana | reverse complement strand
TGAAAATCACCTAGAGGGGGAGTGAATAGGTGATGATGCTAATCTAGTGAACTAATGCGGAATTTAAAAACTAATTGCAATTAACAAGAGATGCACACTCAACAAGCCAAGCAAATAATTATGAATGAACAATATGATTTATGCAAGGCACAATATAGAGAGAGAGTAAGAGCCAAGGGATCAAGCGCAACAAAAAGATATGTTTCGAGGTTCGAGCACCCAGCTCTACATCCCCGCCTTCACCCAGAAGGATTTTAACTCCACTAGCTTGTCCACAAAGGACTCCCACAAAGGGAACCTCCACCGAGGATTTGGGGCAATAACAATTACAAGGAGTACCCAACTCCTCTCTTTACAAACACAACCTCCTCCTTGAGGCAAAGCACCAAGCCAACAAACAATCACCTCACAACTTGAGGGATTAGCACAAAGCAACACAAGGATCACCTCACAACTTGAGGGATACAACCCAAAGGCACAAAGCCAAGCAAAGATTGGGTTTACAACTGGTGGTCTAATAAACAACCACAAACAATCTCTTTTCCCACACAAAGATCCTATAGAATAAGATAGTAGATGTAGCTCCAGTGTGGAGAAAACCAAAGGAATGGAAATCAAAAACTCAAAGAAAAATCTTTGGGAAAACTAGAAACCAAGATAAAGAAGTGAATCAAAATCTTTTCCCAAAAACCTTTCTTGATTTTCCAAACCCTAGCAAAACACCAAAAAGATTGTTCAATTAAAGCCCAAAAACTTCTTTTGATTGCTGTGAAAACACTAGAGAAAGCTCAGAAAATTCGTCCAAAAATCTTAGAGAAAACAGGCCATTATGGGGTATTTATAGCCCTCAGAAAAATATAGCCGTTGGCAGCAGAAACTTCCAAAAATGAACCACCGGTCGACCGGTCGGTCGACCGTCCAACGGTCATATTTGACCGCTGGCAGCTACCGGTCGACCGGCGGTCGACCGTCCCCAGAACCAGAGAGCAACGGCTCTCTGGCCGGTCGATCGCTCGGTCGACCGTGAACAAACAGGGAGCAACCTGCTCACAGTCGGTCGACCGTGCGGTCGACCGGCTTATGGGGCAGCCAGCGTGCACGTATCCGTGCACGTCGGTCGACCGCTGCGGTCGACCGGCTACTTGGTCCGGTCGACCGACCTAGCCTGGCAGCAGCAGTTCTGATCAGAAAAATAGTTATTTTTAATCCTAAAAATTCTCATAAATCTTCTAAAAATACACAAAAATAGTTTTATCATTTTATTTTGAAATATAAACTTGTGATAAAAATTTCATCACAAATAGCAAACATTTTGAAACATTTTTGTGTCTTATCATTTTTACCAAAAATCAAAAACTGTATTTTCTAAAACTTGGATTTTGAATTGAAAATACACTTTGTCCAAAACTCATCCAAATACAAAACACATGGTATTAAACAATATTTAGGCATGATGTATATGGATATAATCCTATATACATGAAACATATATATATCCATGTTTTTGACTTTAATTCCAAAATGTTTTGTTAAAAATATCAAAACATAAAACACATGAATAAGTAAGTCAAAACTAAGTTTGTCTAGGAAGTTAAGCCTGCATGTATATAGAACAAATCTAATATACATTAAACCATGTAAACTTGTTTTGATCTATCTATTTATAACTAAAACCAAGATCGGTTAAATCAAAAACGGAAAAACCGAAAACCAATATTCAAAATATGAAACGTGTGTGTTGTGAACTTGAGCATATCATACTATTCTAATCTTTACAATTTAGATCTAAACACAAAACTAAACTATGGTACCGAAGTCTTCTTGTAGAGCGTCGTCTCCAAGCCGACTCGATCCAAAACTCCTTGATCCACCGAGCAAGTGCTATATATGATCTTTGACGCTCGGGCTCTTGAGTCAACATGTGAAAGCTTCCAAATCATCTTGTTGAAGCTAATCACCTACTAATAACTTGATTAACGATCTGAAACTAAAATCACAAGATTATTAGTACACATAACTGCATGAGTTAATCATCATCAAAACTAGAGTGGAAGGCCTCTGGGCCAACACGTAGAACATGTAATAGCAACACCAGCTTGAGTTCTCCAGCTTCTGCACAAAGGAACAAACCCCTCGGATAGAAGCACCGCCGTCATCAGTGAAGGGCAGTGCATAACGTACCAAGCCATCAAGTACGTATATGGAAGCTCGATCCTGGGGTTAGGAGTCTTTACTCTTGGCCTTCCCTCCGAGTCAACCTCTGGTCTGCCCTTGGAGTCGACAACGGCTTCCACTTGGCACAGGCTCTTAACCAGAGCTCGTAATCCACTTTGAATTCCAGCCACCATTGCTGGAAGGAGGGCGATAGACTTGCCGTAGGCCAACAAAACTGTCGGGCACACCACATCGGCGATAATTACTTCATGCGGTAGTGTTGGCACCACACAGCGCTTTAGCCATAGCATAAGAAAGCCCGCTAATAGCGCCCGGTCAAAAATGGGAACTCGGGCTTGATGGTGAAAACTTTCAAAGACCGTATCAGGTTTGAAAGTATGTTCATTTGACTCCGTGGTGTAAGAGCTCGCAAAGGCGTCAATCCTCTCAGTAATTTCTTCATCAGTACTAGGAGCCAGACTGGTCACTGGGCTATCTTTCTCATTTATGCCATTGAATAGGTAACTCACCTAGGACATCTGCTTTACACCCCTGATTCTCCATGAGGTTATTTGACTGCAGATATGGAAGTGACACAACACTTCCCAGTATGTCTCATATACTTGAGGGCTCTCCTTCTTCAAGAGATGAAGTTCTTCAGAAGTCGAAACGTATTCTTCATAGGGGCGTCTCCCATAACAAGCCCCGAAACTTCATACAGCTCATGAAGAGCAAGCCCATTTCTCCGGCTGGAGTAAAAAATGTTCCCGTCAAAGGATATAATGCTCCAGGATGCCGCAGAAATTATGGGAACTTTGCGGGAGGCCATACTGCATAGCCCTGACCGAGTGGTACAGCCCCACCTGTTCCAGCAGAGCTCCAAGTTCGACAAGAACAAATTCAACCATCCTGCCCCACCAGGATCTGTTGGAAGAATGAACCCACCCGAACGGGCGGGGAATCGACGGGAAAATCACCCCTGACCTTCATGAACTGGTTGATAAAGGTGGTGCCGAGCTGAGGGGTTTCCCTCTCGGATATTCAGACCTGACCAATCCGAGGAATAAACCAAAGACCTCTTTCCTATGGCCGGCAGAATATACTTCTTTGGCACCTAGTTTGCCAAGCGAGACACCGGAGACAAATCGGGAAAGATCCCAGTTTATCGCACGGTGAACAGACATATGCTGAAGATAAGATAGGGGATACATCCTCTCCATATTGGGAAGAAAGAACCTCCTATCCCCTATCTGACGAAGTCACTTGTAATCGTCGTCGTGCAAAATCCTATCTTCCTCGTCGATGTCATCACCAAAGAAGAAGACAGGCTTCTATAATGAAGTGCGCGTATCCGTCTCAAACACTCCATTAGAGATAATCTCCCGAAGGGTCATCATACTGGCCTTGGAGATCTTCTCCTTTCGCTCCTTCGACTTGTTAGTAGTCACATGAGCCGTTTTTTGCAGCACAATGTTAGGTTATGATCAGCGCCGCCTACATGCCCAAAGTGGCACTTCTTGGACAAAGGGTTAGAGGAGTATCGTACTGCAAAGAGAACAACACTTGATCAGAAATCTGAAAGAAAATGGTTAAGTGTTTGAAACTCAAACGCAGGAATGAATCCAGACGCGGAGATCATCAAAATCTGCGTCCAGATTCAAAGAACGCGAGGCTAACATGAAGCCCGCATTTTAAATCCAGGACTTAGAAAAGTTTCTAAGTATCGGACTCAGACGTGAGATTCATTAAAACTTGCGTCTGATCTTATAAGGCGCAAGAATCGTAAGAAGTCTGTGTCTGAACTCCCCACACTTAGAAATATTCTGAGCATTGAGTCCAAAACGCAAGGGGCCCTGCGTTCGACAAACAAATACGAGCTCAAGTTGATAAAAGATGCAAAGGTCGTCAAACCCGCGTCTTATCTATCAACTCAAGAACCACGCCTGAAGATCAAACACGGGCATGAGCCCGCGTTGGCAGTTCACATTCAAAAGGGACTTAAGAGTTAAAAGAACTCTATAAGCCCCTTCACTGGTAGAAGCCAAATCAGATGGTTTTATTACCTGAAATAGGGGCTTCCTGCATGGAGGAACCACCCATTTGGGTCTCAGGAACAACGGCCTTCGAAGACGAAGCAGTATGCTTGGCTTTTGGTGCCATCGCAACCGTGGAATCGGTGTTGAAGATGGTAAAAACGAAAACAAAAAAAAGCTTCGAGCTTTTCTTAAACCTAAGAGGCTCAAACAAAGAAGAAGAGTCTAATGATGACTCTTGAAAGACTGTTTTCTTTTATAGGCACAGTGATTCGCAGAGATACGCGGCGCTTGGCTCGACGCCTAATCCCTGTCTGACGCGTGGCAAGCATATTAAATGCAGCGCAAAATTCGTGCGCCAAAAAGAAGATGTCCCCTCAATTCTGCTGGACGCGTGGTAACGCGCCCACAACACGGATTCATGTTCAACAGAAGATCGCGTCCCTCTGAAGGTCGCGCCTTTTCAACTAAGCCAAAGCCGCGTCTACTTCACAGAGCGAAAGCCACGTCTTCATCCTAAAAGACGCATCCCTACAGGAGACGCGTCTTTAAAGTAGTATAACCCCTGCGTCTACAGGACTTGCATCCAGTCCTTACTTCTGCAATTCAGTTCAACAGTACACTGGCACAAGCAGATAACTGTTTACCCCTGGTTCAAAATACACCAACAACAAACTCCGAGTGCTGGGAGGTCTAGACTGTGTATCTAGACACTCACTACGATCATTTCTGGCGGCTTTAAAGGGTTTCACAGTACACTCACGAAGACCATATTCCAGACAAGATTAAGCTCGGAGCATCTCAAATGATTGTCAGTCCAATCATGAGAAGTATGAATTCAACTAGAATCTAAAATATTTCGAAATCCGTCCCAATCAACCGCGGAATATCAAAAACTTTGGAGGGGGTTCTGTAGGCTGTCTAAAAATCACTAAAGATAAGTCATCAAAAAGTAGAGTCCAAACTCCAGACGTAGGGCTAATCATAGCCAGTACTGCAGCACAAAGACGCGAGAGTCAAAACCCGCGTCTCAGCTTCACTGCAGCACTAAGACGCGAGGGTCGAAACTCGCGTCTCAGCACCACTGCAGCGTCAAGACGCGAGAGTCGAAACCCGCGTCTCAGCTTCACTGCAGCACTAAGGCACGAGGGTCGAACCCGCGTCTCAGCTTCACTGCAGCGTCAAGACGTGAGGGTCGAAACCCACGTCTCAGCTTCACTGCAGTACCAAGGCGGGAGGGTTGAAACCCGCGTCTCAGTTATAACTGCCCTTGTTATGGGGTCCATCATTGCCCACATAATGAGGAAGTTAACTCCATTATGGAGCATTTTTAGGGGGCACGTTCACCTCCGAAACCTCTATAAATAGCCCTGTTGCTATGGGTTGGGTCAATCAGATAATTCGGGGGAGAAGAATTTGGCTTGTGAGCTTCCACAGAAAAGGAAAGAGAGTTCAACTCTTCAAGTAACTTGCTGCGTACAAGTCAATCTTTGCCTACAATCTCTTTGAGATTCCTAGTCGACAGGAGCTGTGTTACTCCGTCTGTCATCCAAAGAGAAGATTCCCAAGAGGTCCTGACGTTCATCCGGTCAACGGAAAATAAGATTCACTTTCCACCGCCACATCAAGAACCCAACATTAAACAAAGGGAAGATTCAAGTCTAAACATCTCCCCTCTCTTATAGTCGGAGTGTTAATCTGCTGTAATCTTTCATTTGATACAAGGAAATTTCACGAGGAAGTATCACCCACCCCACAATAGAGAGAGCAATCACAAACATGGAAGATTTGTTTCGAGGTTCGAGCACCCTTGCTCTACGTTCCCGCCTCCAACACTATGAAGGATTTTCACTATAAACCGATCCCATCGGATCACTCGGTGTCGCAACACCTACAACGAGTTCACACTATAACTCCTTGATCTCACTAGTCCCTCTCTTGTTCCCGAAAGAACTATACACCGCAAGCACACTAGCTTGCCGAGGCCGCACCTCTACACCGAGCTCTCACTAGAACTCGAGATAACGCGAACCCGCAAGTCCGCCTCCTCATATACAATGATGAACACTTTGGTGATCACAGCACTTTGATCACCTAAAACAACTCTCACAACAACTCTCCTATAGGAATGATATAGCAATGGAAATCTCAAGTATGTATGAGAAAACTAGGATTGAATTGGTGGTGAAACTCAAGAAATCACTTTTGAAAACTCTTGATAAACTCTCCTTTTGATATAAAAGTATTTGGCTCTAAAACAAGTAGAGATAACACTTTTAAGAAAATATGAAAAACTAGCTCAAAAACTCACTTAAAATCTTGTCTAAAACAGTCCAAGAGAAGCCCCTTTTATAGGCTTCAAAAATGTGGACGTTGGAGGCCAACTCAGCAGCCTGTACTATTGTCCGTCGACCGCCAACGGTCGATTTTTCGATCGTTGGGAAGATCGGTCGACCGGCCGGTCGACCGGAAACTGGGCAATAACCAGCGGTCGACCGCCCGGTCGACCGGGCCATTTTCAGCGAGCAAGGTTCTCTGGCGGTCGACTGGACCAAGCTGTGCACGTCTGTGTACATCGGTCGACCGGAGCGGTCGACCGACTTCTGGATCGGTCGACCGCCCGATCGACCGGCAGAAGGCTGGTCTTGCACATTATAGGAATTAAAAACTTATCATATTACCTTCAATAAAATCCCATAAATTTTCTAAAAATCTACAAAAATAAGTTCAGTATTATACTTTAATTTACAAACATGTTTGAGTAAAACTCAAAATAAGTTACAAATATTTTGAACTATTTTTGTAATATGGAAGATTTGCCTTAAACAAAATATGTATTTTTTCAAAATGATTTTTCCAGATTGAAAACCGTTTTTTCCAAAACTCCTCCAAATATAAAAACAAGATATTCTAAACACTTTTAAAGCTTAGTGTGTATGGATATGATTACACATATATGATGAAATATCTATGTTTCTAACATTAAGCTCTAAATAAAGTTGTGATAAAACATATGTATAAAAAATCAAACCGGTATTTTTCTAGAACTAAAAATCTTTTATGAAAACTCATATAAATCTTGTGTGTGTGTATATGATACTTGAGCAATCCATCAACTAATCTATCCTTTACATTTTATCTAAAAATAAAATCTTACTAAAAACAAACTTAGACACAACTCTTCTCTTGAAGGTCTTCACTTCTTCTTGACTTGGTCCAAAACATGATCCAACGAGCTAGACTCCTCTTGAGTACTTGATGTGGTCTTGATGCACAAGGTCTTGAATCAACATGTGTTAGTTCCAAACTTGACTTTAAATCCTTTGTTGAAGCTAAACACCTACTAAGATCTTGATCGCATATCTGAGACTAATTAAACACAAGATCATTAGTACTATAACTACATGAGTTAATCATCATCAAAACTAGAGTGATGGGCCTTTGGGCCAACACATGTGTATATGTGTATGTTTGATATTGACACTTCAGCAGATACTTACTCTGCCTTCGAGCCTATTAGCCCTTTGGGCTCTCCCCCAGTTCCTCAAAAGAGGGAGTGCATTCAGATTGTCAGGTCTTTCAGCCCTACCCGATAGCCGAGTCTAGCGCTCAGCGCTTTACCGCTAACTCCGTCTGAGTGTAGTTACGCCTGAGCGATAGCTGTACGTCATTGTGGCTTTATCGCGAGCGGTAACTACGCCGAATGTAATGGCGTCTAGTACTGTATGTTAGCTTCGCTCCAGCCTTACTTAGCTTCGCTTGAATATTCGCTTGCTTACTTGCCCGCTTACCTGCTTAATAATGTGATTATTATTATTTCTTGATGGTTGTGAAAAGTTTGAAACCTTTTCTTGAATCATTTTTCAAAACTATATTGTTTTCATGTATTCGTACTGATCTCATGTATCCGTACCAATTTTCTGTATCTGTATTGATCCCATGTATCCATACTGTTTTCATGTATTGTGATATATGATAGCTAATAGCTACTATGTTTATCACATGACATGCTATTGCTTGACACATATTTGATATTACTTATCACCTGCCATCTGTTATATTACCACTTGACTTGTGATTATCATATTTCGAGAATCCTATAGTTGTTATCTTGTATTATATACAGTGACATGTATTTCTAGTACTTATGTACTCCTATTCTCCTGTAATTTCTGAATCTGACTTGCTCATGTTATTCCCGTAAATTGATAATTACATAATAAATTATAAAAAGAACAACTTACATCGGGTCAGGGGAAACTAATAGACTTCAAATGGTGAATATGTTTACAGCGGTATTAAGTATGTTGTGTAACTAAAACTTCTGGTCTACCTGAGGGCCTTCAGGTGTTCCGAGGAGAGCGTGGCTCCCTACCTCCTGTTATATTCCTGAATGGCAGAATAGAAGACCCACCTCCTATATGCCTTGCGGCAGGTTTCATACTCCAGCAACAGAACACCCTGAGCTGTGGTCCCAGTTATGCACGGGACTCACTAAATATAACCCATTGATTTGATCAGTTTCCAATAACAACATCAACTTAGTCATATATGGACGTACGTATGTTGGTACGCTAGGGTAATATTAGATATATATGGGTAGGATAAGTAATAATAATAAGATGCTAATCAACAATTCGTTGTATTTTTTGGTAATTCAGGTCGTATACACTCGAATTACGGGTAACATGGGGCACAAGGTATATAGATGAGGATTTTCTTGTTTAGATTATAACTTCGACGTACTTGTCTCATGAAGCCGTAAACCGAGCTTGTACAATTAGTTTTGCTCATATTCGATTTTATCAGTTTTATGATGTTTTCTTTGTTTAGGAGACAATTAAGGTTATATGAACTCCGGATACGGTGATGTGAGATATAATGTATATATATGAGGGTTTCCTTGTTTGGATTCTTCCTTCGACTACTAATCTCACGGATCGGTAATTTAGGCTTATATAACTGATTTTGCCATATTTACTTTACTTGATGCCTCATTGCCTGCTCTTGTGTGTCTGTGCTCATGACATAGTTTTTAATACATGCTTTTTAACTCAGATTTATCGATACACATGTGCTTATCTATGCACGCTAGTTGACACTTAGGGTATTTCTGACCTGCGTATATACGTCGGAGTAACGTCTCCATACCCACAGGATCGGGGCGTTATAGCCGGGCCGTCAGCCTCCTCGAGACTCCGCCATCGCCATCGCCTCCAATCGAAATTGAAAATTTAAAATGAACATGTTAGAATCTAATCGGCTCGGGTTGAGCAATCGGATCTGAACCCGTCACTAAATATAATAGGTATGGCAACAGTTGTTTTAGACTCGCGGGTAATTGGGTCAGGTTTGATACCTGTAATGTTAATCAGGTTCGGGTCTGCTAATTATCGTACCGCCCCGAACTCGACCCATTAACAGGCCTAGTTGAGAGTTATCCCAGCATCCTTTTAACTTTGGCTGTCTTGCTCACTTGGTCCTTGCTAGCCCATCATTTTTCCTACAAGCAATCATATCTATATGGTGTAACTCACTAAGGGTGTGTTTGTTTCCCGTAAGTGTGGGTGCAAGTGTAAGTGACACTTGCACAAAATCACTTTACGGTGTTTGTTTTGTGTAAATCGGGGTGCAATTGCAAGTGGCACTTGCATCCCACTTGCACCCCGTTTGCAACCCATTTGCATCCCATTTGAAGCCCACTTGCAACTAAAAACAATTAAATTTATGATCATATAAATCTCACTTTTAATTATTAAATTAAGTATTAGATTTTTTTTGAATTAAATTAAATATTTTTATGAATTTAATAAAAAGTTAATTTTATATTTTTTTTGAATTATTAAGCAGTTATTTTTTTAATATTTGTTATTTTGCCTTTTAATAACTTTCTTAATTATTAAACCATTATTTTTTTGTTTTACCTTAAATTTTTAATTTTTAAATTTTTATCTCAAGTTATTATATATAATATTTAATTTTTTTAATATTTAAACTTGGTAATAAGTTCTAATATTTAATTAATAATATTATTATTTAATAATATTATTATTTAATATGTTATATTACTTATTATAAAAATATTAATAACAAATATATAATATTTTTATAATAATATTTTTAATTTAACTATTTTATTCATTTTATTATTTATAATTAATAATTTTTTAATGTATATAATATTTTTTAATATTTCTACTATTTAGTATTTTAAATATTAAATATTAATATTTTAATTATTTATTTTTTAAATAATTTTCTCATATTTTTATATTTTTAATATTTATTAATTACTATTTTTTATTTTTAAAATTTTAAATATTTAATATTAATTTTACAATTAATTTTGTACTCAACCTTTTCACTTATGACTTTCGCATTATCAAGCAAACACTATAATTGATAATATACTTTACCATTTACACTTTCAAATTACCAATCAAATACCAAAAAACTTATTTACGTAAAACCTACTCATAACTGTTAAAAAACTTACCACTTATGACTTCCAACCACTTAGGTGAAACAAACATGTCCTAAATGAAGTCCATTACAAGTTTCTCCTGATGATGCAACAACATTGTGTAGTGCAACTCTATCTCACTAACAATAATAATGAGAAAGGAGATTATTAATACCTTTTCCCTTCTTCACATAATTTTTTTTGCTTGCCAGAATACTTACCTGCAACATTACCATGTTGAGTCCCTGGGCGTCGAACGCAGAACCTCCTGCACACAAAGGAGGGGTGATGTCACTTGGCCAAAGGCGCTGGGCCTTCATTCACATAATTGACACCATACCTAATCATCCAATAGGATATGCTCATGCTGGTCATATCATTAGCCCAAAATCCATAGGTGTGAATCCTGTGAAGCCTAAACAAATAGTAGAGTATGATTAAGGCCCGACATATTTGGCCCAACAAGTTAGTCTGAGTCAAATATGAAGATAACACAGATGTAATGCATGTCCCTCGTGGTTAGTTCAATTAGTTCTCCTGGGTTGGTTATAGCAGAAGCTCCCCATGAATCACCAGTTTGAATCTCGCAATGTGGACATTTATTCTCCCTCCGACGTGGCCCCCGTTAGGTACCGGGTTTGCTCCCCGAAGGTCACTGGTGAATCCCGTTGGTGGTTGAGTTAATTAGGAAAAAAACACAGATGTAATTTATGGATGTAGTCGTGGGTAGATGAATGGTTGATGTAGACTATTAGATGACACTGTTGGACCAATAGGCTCATCCCACGTAGTCACTCACTTAGCAGTCAAGAAAGTAAACAAATGGTCCTTTGCGTCTGCACGCTGTAAGGGTAAAATAGTAAATTAAGTACAGATCTCTCTCTCTCTCTCACACAGGGTCCTTGCTATTTGGGAGCGGATATTGCCACCCTAAAAGATGTGAAGGCACCCCTAGATTAAGACACTCACAATTTTGATAAAGATATCCCCAAAAAAAAAATCAAAAAATGGTCAAAATGTCCTCTTCTTCTTCTCCTCCTCCTCCTCTCCCTCCCTCGTTGGCGACCACCAGACCCCCCCGGTGACCCCTCGACCACCCCCTGGCGACCACATATTCCCCACTGACCTTCCCATCACCCTCTCATCCCCCTCGCCAGTGAACACCCGCCCCCTGGCGCTCCCCCTTCCTCCCCTCCCCGCCCTCCCCTCCTCCCATCTCGGTTCGGTCAAAGTTGGCCAAACAGACTTTGTTCGGTTAGAGGCGGGCGAACAGAGATGGGGGAGGATGTAACACCCCATTCTCAGAATATATACACAGATACGTATCTTGATTTTTCGCTCATATTATTCTTTTTTCCCTCATTTATTTTAGATTTTGACCAATATTCAGTAGACCCGAGCTTAGCCCGTGACCGAACCCTGAGCGGAGACCTGGGCTAGAGCCCGACGTATAATTCTCCTTATTTTATTTTATTTTATTTTATTTATTTATTTTATTTACTATATTATTTTTATTTCATTTTCTATTCCTTTCTTTTATTTTTCTTTCTTTTTCTTTTTCTTCTTTCTCTTTCCTCCTTTCTCTTTATTCTCATTTTTCTTCCCCCATACCTGCTGACCTCTTCAACCACCCCATACCCTGCAACCCAACAACCCCCCACTAACTCCCCCTCTCCCATACTTACTCTCTATATCTCTTCATCTCTTTTCTCTACGTCACTATCTCTCACTCTCCCTCTCCCTCTCCCGCCCACTCCTCTTTCCTCCTCTTCTCCTCGCCGACAGCCACCACCGCCTAGTCGGCCGCCACGCGCACCACTTCCCTGGCCTCACCCCAACTCCCTCTTCTCCCCTCCGGCCAGACACCCATGCCACCACCACTCCTCAACCACCACATTTCCTCCTCCCTCTTCTTCTTCCTCCGTCGTTCAGACCGTCGCGCGCCGCCGCTAAGACCACCCAGCGCCACCACCACTCTTCCTCTCTCACCCCAACTCCACTTCTCCTCCTCTCTCTTTCCCTAGCTAACACCACCTCTACGCAATACCACCACCACCAATCTACACCCCTCTCACCTCCTCCCCATGGCCGCGCGCCACCGCCAGCATCGCCCTGGCCGGCGATCGGACCCACCCGCAGCCTCCCTCTCTATCTTCTTCTCCTGCTCACACCCTTTCTCTCCCTCTATTTTTCTCTCCCCCTGGTTCTCTTTGAAAGTACACCTAGAGGGGGGGAATAGGTTACTGCTAATCTAATGAACTAAATGCGGAAATTAAAACTTAATTGCAACTACACTTAATGCAACCAACGAGTGTAGCCGAATTCCCGGTGAAGGGCTCTGGACTAACTCCTCTTGATTCCTCTGAATAAGAGTTGAGGCGCTATATGAAGCTCTCGTGGTTAAGCACAAGTGAGGCACACACAAACAAACCAAGTATACAATGAATGTATGACAATATGAATGATGCAAGGCACAATATAAAGAGAGAGAGTTAGAGAGACAATAGATCAAACGCAAACACACGAATATATTTCGAGGTTCGAGCACACAGCTCTACGTCCCTGCCTTCACACAGAAGGATTTTCAATCCACTAGTCCACACAAGACTCCCACACAGGGAACCTCCACTGAGGATTTTGGGGCAATACAATAACCGGGAGTATACAACTCCTCTCTCGATTACAAACACAACTCTCACTAGAGGCTAGGCACAAAATCACACAAATCAACCTCACAAATGAGGGATAGGCACAAAGACAATACAACCAATCAACCTCTCACTAGAGGGATAGGGCACAAAGCCACCACTCCAAAATCAATCTCTACACAAGAGGGATAATACAAAGTAGGAGGGTTACAACTTAGTGATCAAAAGACCACAAACCAAATCTTTTCCACAAAAACAAGGATCCTATAGAGAGGATAGAATGATAAGCTCAAGTGTGGAAAACAAAGTGTTTTTAACAAAGAAAATCACTTAGGAAACTCTCTAAAAAGATATAGAATTATTAGATCAAAAATAATTCCCAAAAGACTACTTTCTTTGAAATAACAAAACACTTTTAAAACAATGAAGATTGATCTTTTTGGCACTAAAAACTCTTTTCAAAAACTTGTATAAACACTTGGAACAATGAAAATTTTCTCTCTTAAAATTCTTGAGAAAACAGCTCTTCAAATGGGGTTTTTATAGCCATTTAACAAAACTAGCCGTTGGCTGCAATTATGGTCAGATTTGACCATCCGGTCGACCGGTCAACGGTCAAAATTTGACCGGTTCCAACCACCGGTCGACCGCCCGGTCGACCGCCCTTACCCGAGAGTAAGGGGACTTCAGTCGGTCGACCGCCCGGTCGACCGGCCAAACCCAATGGCCTTTGTGCACGTCTCGTACACGTCCGGTCGACCGGCTCCTAGTCCGGTCGACCGGTCGGTCGACCGCCAGGGCCTGGCAGAAACAATTTAGGGACTGAAAAACTGGATTTTTAATTCTCAAATAAATCCCATAAATTCTCTAAAAATCCACAAAAATAAGTTCAGTATAATACATTGATATACAAACATGTGTGAAAAATTTCAACACAAATTTCAAACTTTTTGAACCATTTTTGTGACTTACAAATTTTGCCGAAAACCAAAAACTGTATTTTCTAAAACTTGGATTTTTGAATTAAAAATTCGTTTTGTCCAAAACTCATCCAAATACAAAAACATGATACTTAAACAACTTGAAGCATGTTGTATATGGATATAATCCAATATACATATAAAGATATATATATATATATATATATATATATATATATATATATATATATATCAATATTTTTGATATTAAATCTGAAAATATGTTTTGTTAAAATACAAAACTCCAAACACATGAATAGGCATATCAAAATAAGTTTGTCTAAGATATGAAGCATACATGTATATAGAACAAATATACATAAAACCATGTAAACTTGTATTGATACTATCTATTCATGTAAACTAAGATCGGTTAAACCAAAAACCGAAAACCAATAACCATGAAACAAGAAACAAGTGTGTGTGTTGTGAAATTTGAGCATATCACACTATCTAGTCTTTACAAATGGATCTAAAACAAAATCTAAACTATGTACCGAAGTTTTCTTGACGAACTCCGTCTTCAAGCTGACTCGATCCAAACCGTGATCCACCGAGCTTGACTCCAACGAGTGCTAGATAAGAACTTTGACGCTCGGGCTCTTGAATCACCATGTGAAAAGCTCCAAAACTCCTTTGTTGAAGCTAATCACCTACTAATATCTTGGTTAAGTATCTGAAACTAAACACCACAAGAATATTAGTAAACATAACTACATGAGTTAATCATCATCAAAACTAGAATGGAAGGCCTCTGGGCCAACACTCTTTCCCTCTCTCACGTTCTTTCTTCTTTCTCTTCTCTCTCTATTTCTCTCTACCTCTCTTTCTCTTTCTCTCTCTCATTCATTCTCTTTATTTCTCTCTATATCTCTCTCTATTTCTCTCTCATTCTCTCTTCATTTCCGCGTGCTGTGCGCTAGCTCCACTGGAGCTCTGCCGTCGTTCACCACGTCCTGGGTATCCTAAAGGCGAGTACTTGTAGTTTGTGTGCGGGCGATACTTGTAATTAGGTGATTGTATATGTGTGGGCAAATGATTGTAGTTGTGTATGTGGTACTTGTAATTATGTGGCGAATGTTTATAATAGTCTAGGCGATTACTTTTGTATGTATGCTTGCTCTAATATTTGTGCAGGCACTCTTGTCTACTCCAGAGTGTTAGCCTCCGGGCACAGCCTCGGGCTATCCCCTGCCTTTGGGCTATATTCTAGCCTCCGGGTTTAAACCCTTCGGGTTTCTCTAACTCCGCCGGCAGACGAATTTAGCGCTCAACGCTTTTATAGCTAGCTCCATCGCGAGCGTAGATACGCCGTGTGCGACAACATAGCATTCATTCGCTCGCTTTGTCACGTGCGTTAGCTTCGCCATGAGCGTGGCTTTGTTCGCCCCGTGCGTTAGCATTTCGTTCATACACTTGCTTCGCCGTGAGCGTCTAGCGTCGCCGCGAGTGTGACTTCTCCGTGAGCGTTAGTGTGCATTCATACAACAACTATGCGACAAGCGTTAGCTTCGTTGTGCGGGTTAGCACCTAGAGATGTACGTTAGCTTTGCCAGGAGTCTAACTCCGCCATGTGCCTAGCATTATATACTATTGACACGATCTATTTATGCTCCAACCCTGCCTAGCCCCACTTGCTTGCTTGATAGCTTAATTTATAATTGTTAATGTTCTGGATGTGAAGAGTTTGAAATGCTTCTTATATTTTCTGGCATGTTGTTATATTTTCTTGTGTTATTCTGGCATGTTATATAAGTTTTCTTATATTATTCTGGTATGATATTATTTTTTCTTATACTGTTCTGGCATGATGTTGTAATCCTGTACTTACTTGTACTGTTGTACTTCACTGATATCTTGACACTTGACACTTGAACAATTAACCCCCTGACACTTGACATACTAATTACCTGACTCATGATTATCACCTTTACGGGGACTTGACACTGCTATCATGTTTTACACCCAGAGATCCTGTACTCCTGTTATTAAATTCATGTTAATCCCCGTAAACAGATCATCGTGGACAAAATCTATAAACTTACTCCGGGATGGGAAAACTGATGGAATCAATATGTGTACGTGCTTATAATGGATTAATGTTGTGCACTTAAAACTTCAGTTTAATCTAAGAGCCTTCATGTGTTCCGGTGGGGTGTACTGGCACTCCTACCCAAATTCTATTCCTTTCACGGCATACAAATAAGACCCTTCGGTTTAGTGGCCGTTTCCGGCTCAGTACCAGATACTCGTTAGGTTTTTTGTCCCAGGCATGCACGGGCCTAATATATGCATGGTCCTATTGACTCCCCATCAGTTTCTAATAACATGTGTGCATGTATGTGTGCTAGAACGCTGGGACACATACTTAGACATACGGATCAGATGAGTCTTAATAATATAATATTATAATAAGCTGATTGCATATTACCGGATTTAACGCCGACTTCCCATTACTTAGCCTTGTTATGATTAATCTATGTTTAATTACTTGTGGCACGACACATTACCCTGTTCACAACGCAACTTAATTAACCAAACAATGATAATATCAGGAGCGGGTGTTATTTAGTCCCTTCCTCATTCGGATAATGGTATCCGTATATCAAAATTCAGATGAGTTTTGTTGGAGTGCAGACTCCAGTACGGACTACCAGTGGTATGAGAGACTTGAAGGAAGTGATTAAAATAATAGGTCATAGTGATTATTATTATTGTACAATTAAGTTACCTTGCCCGCCTCTTGCATGTTATCATTTCAGTGCTATTGTGATTATGTTCCTGATTTTCTTATTTACTGGTTTGTACTTGCATGTCTGAATCTCGTCACTATGATGTTGTACACGTGTGATTGCTTGTGTATATCACTTAGCTTCATTTTACGCACTCGTAGGATTGCTTTCTGATAACCCCGGCACCTGCATGTCCAGATTTCATAGCTTGGATCGTAGTGGACCCATCCGTGGAGATCTTTTACGCAGCGGAAGCATGGTGGATCAGCGGTAGATTATTTTCGATCTGCTTTCTCTTGATCGGCTCGCGAGATCCTGTCTTGTCAACTCGTTAGCATCTTTTGTCTTGTCCATTTCTCGTAAACCATACTTTGACGTCTTTTGGTGATGTAATATTCTTTTAATATCTTTTTATGGAATATATATTACCACTGTACTTTCGCACTCTGATTTTTGCCTGTACTAACGCTTAGCGTACATATGTGAGAGTTTTCCGCCACGTGTGCGCACGTCACATTAGCATCCTTGTATTTACGGGATCGGGTCATTATAGAAGAGGGGGAAGGGGGAGGGGACGTCGGGGGATGGGGAAGACAGAGGGAAGGGGGGATCAGGAAAGGAGGGGGCAGTACTGACAGAGCTCACCGCCGTTCACTGAAAAAAAAAGAAGAAAGAAAAGAAAAAAAAGCATTTAAGTATTTTTCACGTGGGTAGTCGTCTATTAAAAAAAAAAAAAAAAAAAAAAAAAAAAAAAAAAAAAAAATGACACAGCTGTCAGTATTTGCGGGGTGCCTTCCTCATTTATTGGGTGACAATATCCGCTCCCTTCTTCTCCTTCAACTTCAATTTCAACCCCCCTGCCATGTTGCTGCTGCTTCTTCTTCTAGCTGGCACTCTCTCTGTCTCTCTCTGCATCAATCAGTCATCTCAGCCGTTGGATCCTTATTTCGGCCGGCGAAGATGAACGACGCCGATGTGTCCCGGCAGATCCAGCAGATGGCGCGGTTCATCCGCCAAGAATCAGAGGAGAAGGCCAACGAGATCTCCGTCGCAGCCGAAGAGGTAGTAATCTCTTCACCTTCAAAAACATTTCATCTCTATTAACTTCATTTATCATTTAAGTGGAAGTAGTAACTTAATATATTCTAGATAATTGAGTCGACGGGCAACTCAACTGCTGGATGATTGCCCTCCAACTTTAAGAATCTGATGACTCTTATTATTTTACTGCCTTCTTCTTCAAAAAATTATTGTGCTACTCTCAACATATAATTCCTCAAAAGGACTTCTCTTGGATACTGTTAACGCTTAAACGCTTCTACCATCAAAATTTCTATACTTTTAATATTGTTCAGCATCTAAAGTTTTACCTTTTATGATCAAAATGCTTGATTTAATTGAATTCTACTGATCCCAAGCCCAATAAATTTGATACTTCATCACGATAACCAACTGAAGCCCTTGTCTTTTGCTTTTCAATCTTTGATGAATTGAGAACACAACTTATAGACTTACAAAGAACCAATTCTTAAAATTTGATTGATGTTTTCGTAAGATTTGAAATTATTATTACACTCTAAAGGAAAAGATTTGATATTATTATTGTTCAAATCACATTCATTAAAAATGTTATACTTTGCACACCATTGCTTTAGTTCAACTTGTGACGTGGACTGGTTGACTCATTTGTGCAATTAACAGCTCTTAACCTGTCTCGACATTTTATTTTTATTTTTCTCAATCCCATGTTTCAATTTTCGTGTGTGCCGTGAATTAAAGTTGGATCCAACTCCCTTAACCATATCAAATGTGCTTCAAATGTGTTTTTCTTATTCTTAAATTATACCATTTTTTCTCGTTATCGATAACATTAACTGCAGAGCGCATGAAAGTTCTTATAAATGCCTCCATTCATCTTTCACATTAACTATATTAAAGGTTCCTGCTATAAAATTTCCAGAGTGTTATCCTTCTTTAGTCAACGTCAGCTTATTTGCACAAGCTTTAAGAATTTTGCAACTTTTTATGATTATGAACATTAAATTCCTTATGTCTGGTGTGAATTAGAATTGATATTTGTAAGTCTTTATTCATACTCTTTTGTCTTCTGCAAATGATGTTTATCTCTTGTTGGTGCTACTTGTTTTTTTCCTATGTGCCTTAGCTTGTAATCTTCGGCTGCGGTCCTTTCTGGTTCCCATTTTTTTAATAAAATAATTTTCTTGTAACACTCAGTTTCACACTTTGACAATCTCTATCAATCTCTGTTGCAGGAATTTAACATTGAGAAGTTGCAACTAGTTGAAGCTGAAAAGCGGAAGATCAGGCAAGAATATGAAAAAAAGGAGAAGCTAGTTGAGATACAGAAGAAAATGTAATCCACTATGCTTTCTCTCTTCTGTGTGCAAGTGATGATAAGATCGGTTGGTCTCCCTACCTGCCTGTTGGTGTTCCAGCTTCCATCATTTGGCTCTCTTATGCAAATAATTGCCTTAACTCAGCCTCGACTCCTTAGGCTTTGCCAAGCTAATAAATGGTGTTTAATTTTTTTAGTAAGACTTTTTGACTTGGGTTTAATCTTGAATTAGGTTTGTGCTTTATAAGTATGCATGGTTATGCTTGTTTGTTTGATCATTCTTAGTCCTTGACTTATGTAACACAGCTACAAAGTTGCCAGTATTATCTAGTTCGGTATAGTTATTGAAAAGGGAACACCTAGAGGGGGGGTGAATAGGTGTTTGTGCTAATCTAAAACTAAATGCAAAACTAAGTGCGCTAAATGCGGAAGCTAATGTAAATTATGCAACACACTTAATACAATCAACAAGTGTAGCCGAATTCCCCGTGAAGGGCTCTGGACTAACTCCTCTTGATTCCCCTTGAATGGGTTGAGGTGCTATGTGAAGCTCTTGTTGATTAGGTACAAGTGAGGCACACACAAACAATCAAGCATATACAAGATATAGCAATGTGAATTATGCAAGGCACAACGCAAGCAAATAGATATGATATGACAATATGAATTATGCTCAACACAAGCAAATATGATATGAATGAAGTATGATGCTTTGCACAAATGTAAAGAGAGAGAGTTTAGAGACAAGTGGATCAAACGCAAACACAATGATATGTTTCGAGGTTCGAGCACCCTTGCTCTACATCCCCGCCTACACCACCGTGTAGGATTTCCAATCCACTATACCGTCCACCGAGGACTCCCACCGAGGGAACCTTCACCGAGAAGGATTTTTACAACAATGGAGTACCTAACTCCTCTCTCAAACAACCACCTCACAACCGAGGGGTAGGCCCGTAGCCAAACAATAATAACAACAACAACCAACACCTCTACCGAAGAGGGTTTACAACCAAACTCCATCTCTCTCTAGAGGGAGCAAACCAATAACCCAAATCACAACCTCAATCTCTACCAAAGAGGGAGCAACCAAGAAATCAAGGGTTTACAATAGGTGGTCTCTTTCAAATACAAACCTCTTTCCTTTTTCTTTTTTCACAAAACAAATGATCCTAATAGATTAGGATAGAAGATAGCTCAAGTGTGAAAAACTAGGTGTTTTTGAAAACAAGCAACAAAGAAAATACTTGGGAACTCTTGTAAAAGATAGAGAATGAAAACCAATACAAATATCCCAAATTCCTATTTTCGTTGATTTTCCAAAAACCCAAAACACAAATCAAATTGGAAGTTTAAAGCTCAAAACACTTTTGAAAACTCTTTAAAAACACTTAGAAGGTCTGGAATTTTTGCCCTTAAAAACTTGTACAAAAACTATGAAGATATGGGGTATATATAGCCCCAATACAAAACTAGCCGTTAGAGCTGAGCTGGCAGCTCTGACAGGCAACGGTCGACCGGCCCGGTCGACCGCTAACGGTCAGAAATATGACCGTTGGGCAACTGCGGTCGACCGGCCCGGTCGACCGAAACAAACAGAGAGCACTGTAAGTGCCCCGGTCGACCCGAGCGGTCGACCGTCCAAGTGCCTCCAAACGTGCACAGAATTGTGCACGTCGGTCGACCGGCCCGGTCGACCGACTTCACCCAAGTCGACTAGGTCAGGTTGACTAGTCGACTGATTGAAGCCTGGAACAGAAACTGGGTCAGAAAAACTGGGAAAATTATTTTATAGAAATCTTTTATCATTTCTGAAAATCCCATAAAACTTGTTTTAACATTTTGTATTGAAACACAAACTTGTGATAAAAATTTCAAGACATATATCAATCATATCAATTCATTTTTGGGTCTTGCAAATTTTATCAAGAACAAAACTTGTATTTTTATCAAACTTGATTTTTCAATACATGAATAGGGACATCAAAATAAGCTTGTATAGGAAGTTAAAACCATGTATGTATATCTAGAACATATCTAATATACATAAAAACTATTTAAGCTTGTTTTGATCTACTATTCATGAAAACCAAAAACCAAACATAAATCTTTTGTGTGTTGTGTGCACTTGAGCATATCAACTATACTAAACTTTACAAATGGATCTAAAACACACTATCTAAACTATGGATACCTAAGTCTTCTTGACGATCTTCATCTTCAAGTAGACTTGCTCCAAAACTCCATCCATGGGCTAGGCAATGTGTGATCTTGACGCTTTGGCCCTGGAATCATCATGAAAAGCTTCTAAACACCTTGTTGAAGCTAATCACCAACTAATATCTTGATTAATGATCTGAAACTTAAACACACAAGATTATTAGTAAACATAACTACATGAGTTAATCATCATCAAAACTAGAGTGGAAGGCCTTTGGGCCAACAATCTCCCCCTTTTTGATGATGACAAAACTCATGGAGTTATATATGCATGGATTAAAGTTAAGCTTCAAAGAAGCTCCCCCTTAACTCATGCATAGACAAAAATAATAAGATATGGAAATGAAACACATGAATATGTATGCAAGTATGGAGATAAAACATGCAACAAGCATAAATCAAAATCTTTTTCTCCTATTTGCAATACAAAAACATATATGCATAAATAACAAGGAAGACAAATACTTCTCCCCCTTAAGCAATGAAAACATGCATATAAACTCAAATACTTCTCCCCCTTTTTGTCAATCATCAACAAAGGGTTCAAAGTAAAATCAAATCAAACAAATTTTTCTCCCCCTTTTTGTCAAACAAAAAAGATCAAGAAGGGGTTAAACAATCCAAACAATAAAATGAGGGGTAAAAATCTTTCTCCCCTTTTAAGTCAATCAAAACAATAAAACAATGTTCTCCTCATTTTGTCTAAAACAAAAAACAAGGTCAATAAGGGGTGACTATAAACAACATGATATCAATAGATAAATATGTCAATGAGGCATCTTGCTATCAATTGAAAATAAACAAAGATCAATAGATGTTATATGCTATATACATTCATGAAGAGGAAGACGCTAAGTTAGCTTCCCTACACATATGCATTACATGAAAGAGGGATGTTAAGCCCTAATTCACATAACACACACTATGTAATGCATAAGAGGAGATGTGAAGCTCCCCCTACACACTTGTACCACATAACGAAGAGATGTTAAGCTCTTCAATATAAGATACACTCAACATGAATCTATATGCATATAGTCAATACAAATTAAAACTTTTGTATTTTTCAAAAAAAAATTTTAGATACCAATTTTAAGCAAAAACACATGAAACATCTTGATATCAATTGAAATTAAACATAATAAATTTTGAATGTCTAAACAAAATTTTGATACCAATTGTAAATAATTTTCATATTAAACATATGATACCAATAAGAAATTTTCAATCATAAAGTAAGGGAGTAGGAAACAAATACCATTGAAGAATCACCAATTGAAAGACAAAATTAAATTTTCTCCCCCTTTATGAAATACCAACTAAAAGGATGCATGGGCTTGATACCAATTTAAAAATAATCAATTAAAACAAAATTGAAGCTCAAGCACTAGCATAAACAAGATTTTGTGAAAAATTTATATCTTAAGTACAAATAAAACAAGTATGTGTATGAAATAGAATGAGTACCAATCACCAATAGATGATACCAATTGAAAATATACATACACAATAAACATATGAGTATACAAAAAGATCAAAATGATACCAATTGAAAGAGTTCAATGATACCAATTGAAATAGCAATAAGTTCAAGTGTATACATCATATTACAATACCTCCCAATCAAGGTTCAAGTTTTAAATGATTTTCATTTTAAAGCATACAAGACAATGATCTCCCATCCATCCGCCCATGGAAGGTAGGGGTTTTCAAAAATAGATTTGAAAATGTAGTTTTATTTGAAAATCACTACCAAAATGAGGAATACCGTAGCTAGTTGAATGGAAAATGTTTTAAATTAGTACGAAATCCTTCAAGCAAGGAATACAACAAAAATAATTTTTCATAAAACATGAAATCCACATGATATCAAACACTCAAGTCAATGAAGCATAAATATAACTCATGAAAACAAAACACATGAGTAAATAAGAAATGTGAGTGTACAAATACAATGTGAAGAACATGATCATGAAAATATACAATTTAGCTCAATATTCCTTTAAACAAGAAAACACGAAAATCATTAAAGCTTATTTAATCTTCAAGGCATATGTATGTCTAATACAAACCAAAGTATACATACATATCCAAAACACAACGAGTCCACAAGATATATGCATTAAGGCACGTGGCTCTAGGATAATCATGTATATCTAATAGTTTGGACAAGATAGACATATACATGAAGTTAAACAATTAATCACAAAAGACAAGAAAAACTAAATCTTCATCAAAACAAATTTCATTTCAAGGTATATGTATGAATTGTCAACACAATAAGTATACATACATATCCCTAAACACAATTGAGTCCATATATCTAGATTTGCATGAAAGGCAAATGACTCAAGGGGTATACATGTATATCTTAAAGTTTGGCAATACAAACATATACATGAATTGAAAACTTATACACATAAAACAAATCAAAAATGGAATACAAGTTTGAAATGTATGAATCATCAAAACTAGACTATACTAGCACATTTAATGGGTTCAAATAAGCATTCAACTCAAACATATATAGATTTATTTGTGGCCCACTATATGCACGAATATATACCTAGTCTTAATGAAAACTAACATCTAAACAAGTAATCTTAACATGAAACATCAAAACACAATATAGAAATCATCATGATAAAACTAAAACATGATTACTATGTAAATTTACATGTATTAGATTCATGATGTACATTATAGCTTAAACAAAAGTGAGAACACTAAGAATGGTTTCATACAAGCATGTGTGTCTCAAATACTATATATGTATGTCAAGGATCTAATAATCATGGCATTTACATACTAATCCATAGACAATGAAACATGCTATAAAACATCAAAACATGCTATAAATTTTAATTATGAAAGCATTTAAATGATAAATGGGAGTAAAGGATTGTTACCAAAACCGAAGAAGCAACTCTCCTTGTCTCCAAAACATGGTGGTCATCTCCATCAAACTTCCCTTGAAAGTGATGCATCCATTTGATTTTCTTTAAGTCCGGAACGCATCCACTCCAAGGTGTCATCACTCTCACGTCATGTGAGAGCCCACACCTACATCAAAAATAATAGGAGGGGTGGTTTTTGGTACCCATATCTTCTTGGGTCCATGGGGGTTAGTACCTTCTCTAACCCAAACAAACTTCTTTGCTAAATTCTCAACATGTAAACGATCATAGCAATATTTAGCAAGATGGCCTTTTCGGCCACAATGTGTACATGTGTACACATGAGCATACATGTGTTGATAGTGTCCGTGTGGAGCATGTGTATGCCGTGGAGGGTGTGCATGCATAAAAGTTGGAACTTGTTTCTTACGAACCAAGGTTTCCAAGCGTGTATGGTTCTTAGCACATTGGCTCATAATGGAGCCCAAACAATCCATTTCTTCTTCAATATGTTTATATCATTTTTAATCATAGAAGAGTGGGGCATGCAAGGGGTGATCTAGGTGAAACCACCCTAACATGGCAAACATGTTCATCAATCTTATTTTTCAAAACTTCATTTTTCTTTAAACAAACATTCAAATCATTTGAAATGGAAATAATTTTATTTTTCAAATCAACATTCTCTTTTAAAACAAAATCAATTTTTGAAGATAAGTTTTCATTTTTCTTCAAAATAGCATGGCAATCATTTTTATTTTTCAAAAAGTTATTTCTTTAAGTGCAAGATCAAGTTGAGATTTTAATGAATCCCTCTCATTAGCAATCTCCTCTTTCTCTTGCAAAACAACATCAAGTATACTAAACTTTACAAATGGATCTAAAACACACTATCTAAACTATGGATACCTAAGTCTTCTTGACGATCTTCATCTTCAAGTAGACTTGCTCCAAAACTCCATCCATGGGCTAGGCAATGTGTGATCTTGACGCTTTGGCCCTGGAATCATCATGAAAAGCTTCTAAACACCTTATTGAAGCTAATCACCAACTAATATCTTGTTAATGATCTGAAACTTAAACAACACAAGATTATTAGTAAACATACCTACATGAGTTAATCATCATCAAAACTAGAGTGGAAGGCCTTTGGGCCAACAGTTATGTCACATTACCAGTATAACTACAGTAATATGAATTTGGTTAATGGTTGTTGATTAAGTAGTATCAGAGATTTTAAGAGAAAGGGACCCTCTTGTGTATATATATAATAACCAATATAGAGTACATCTAGTCTCACAGGTAATTTGTGACTAAATACTATACCAATACAGAGGGTCCCTCTCAATACTCTCTCTCAAGCTAGAGCATATATATCACACATGCATAACTTGTCACAAATAAAATGTACCAATGTTCTACCAAGTGGTTTGGTAAGAAGATGTGTTAACTGGTGTCCTGATGGTGCATGCTTTGCCACAACGATTTTTTTCTCAAACTTCTTACGAACTATATGACAATCAACCTCAATGTGTTCTCTCATGAAACACTACATTTTTAGCAATGTGTATCTCTGTCTTTTCACCATATAATCCCATTGGACACTCTAGGGGAAAATCAATCTCTGTCAATAAATCTTTGATCTAGATGAGCTCTAATGTCATATTTTTTATCATCTTGTACTCTGACTCTGCACTGCACCGAGAAATCACAATATGCTTCTTCCTTTTTCATGACAAAAGATTTTCTCCAAGAAAAACACAATATCCTGTGGTTGACATCCTATCAAAAGGGCACTCTATCCAGTCTGTATTTGAGAAGCCTGCTACTCGGTTGTGTTCACGTGAAAACAGAGTCTCGACGAGAGTCGGCGACGTATATATGTGAGAAAAATACCACACGCATATACGTTAAGTGTAACACTCGGATTGGTAAATTCTGGGCTAAAATATTTTCATTGGATTAAAAATGTTTTTCATGAATTCTTATGATGTTTAAACTAATTGTTTCCGTATTAAATAATATTCGGTAATTCATTATGGAAATCCTGAATGGATTTAAGTTTTTATAAATCATAACAGATTAATTGATATGAAAGATATATGAAAATGCACGGGTGTATATACTGCATGAAATACTTGTATAAATACCGGGTATTGGTATTTAACCCTAATTATGATTGTATTAATATTGGGGAGATGAAGAAAAAGAAAAGAAAAAAATGAAAATATAAAAATAAACAAATAAGATTGATTGATTGAGGTATGGGGGAGGTAAGGGGAGTAGGTGAGAGTGGGTAGGATATTTTATAAGGAAGGAGATGATGAGAATTTGTTTCTCATCTTTCTCTCTTCTTCTCCTCTCTCTTTCTCTCCCCCCTCTCTCTCCGGCGGCCTCACCGGCGGTCAGGCGCCCGCAGCCAGGCGCCGGCGGCGCCGTAGGCTCGCCGGCGCAGGACCGGCAAGGGGGGAAGCACCAGCCCCCATTCTCTCTTACTCTTTCTCTCTTCATCTCGCTCTATCTCTATCTCTCTCTCCCGCTCTCACGGTGGTACGGCGCGGTGCTAGAGACGCGCCGGCCGGGCGGCAGGGCGCCGGAGGCCCGCCGGCGGGGCGGCGCCGGGTGAGGGGAGCAGCAGCAGCACGGCTGCTGTTGCTGTTGCCTTTGTATTAAAAAAAAAGAAAGAAGAAGAAGAGTTAAGAGATGGGGTTTGGGTTTCGGGTTCAACCCAAACCCGAACCTATTAAGACCCAACCCGTTTTATAAGGTAAATTTCATTTTAGCCCCTGTAAGATTGAATAATTATTTTGGGGCCCTGAAAAATTACAAACAGCCCCCTGAATATTTTCAGTTATTACGTATCTAACCTTTTGTATTGATTTTGATTTCCGAACGATATCTTGGCCATTCGAAGTCGGATTCGGACGATTCTTGAGCCGTTGTGATCGTGAAAACGAGAGCTACACATCCTCTATATCCGTATGTGGTTTTGGGCATTTAAGAATTTATCGAATGCCGGTGAGTAGAGGTCCTAACTCAAGTGTTATTTTCCCAAATTTAGAAATAATTAGTATTGAGAAATTATTGATCCAATAGAGCTAAGATGTTATTACGATGATTGTGATAAATATTATAAAAGTGAATGGTTGTTGTAGAACCGAAATCCAATAGGATATTTCGAATAATGAATTGCAGGCGTGTTATATATCTATGCGTGAACATAATACGGGTATGATATTAAGTTGTGTCTTATCATTTATAACTTGTATAGACATGACCATTAAACGCCTGTAAGTGTATTGGTATGGATGAACACCGACAAATACCACATGAGTTCTGTGTTTGTGAATTTCTGAGTATTATATATATGTTGCGAGTATTTATTAGAAATATGAACCGAAAATTAAGTACTGGGTTCTGATAGAAATGGTAAAGTATAAATTTCGGTTAATACCATCTACCCGTCTGTGATGAATATTGATGTCACTCAACCTGAAAGTCATTATGTGAGTAAAGTTTACCTCCGACTCTATTACACACTGTGATTGCATGTATATTGACTATTAATATAATAATGATGATAGTTAAATAAAGATTGATATTGTATGTAAGTGATGTCCTATTTGTTATGAAAGTAATAGTTATGGATAATAATAATCGAATGGTAGTTGGTTAACACCGGTATACCCGGTGAATAGATTAAACAGTGACAATGGAAAATTGATTACAGATCATGAATATTTATTTATTAATAAGAGATAATTAGAAATCAGTTAAGATAAAAGATCACTTGAGACTCATCAACCATGATTGGATAATTATGGAATCGGTTATGTTGATACTGGTATAAGCAGAATCTGAAGTTGATATTAGAATTGAACTAAGCAAATGAAATTGGAAATTATCTTCGAGTAACTTGATGTAACCGTGATATAAAAAACTCTGTCAATTGGGATATATGTAATTGATGCAGTATGATAGAAATAGTGTATTGATTAAACTATTGAAGGTTTTGGTAATATTAATAACTCGGATGGGATCGGGACATTTCGGTTAATTAGCAATGGTGAACGTGAACCGATAACGAAAGAACTGATCAAAGTAATTGATAATGAATTGAATTAGAGCAACTGAATTCCTAACACTACCAGAAATGCTTGATAAATAAATTGAACATCAAAAGCTTATTGTTAAGCCAAGTACACGGGATACTCAAATGTTATGTAGTATGTTGAGTATTGATCTTGCGAATACTGTTTTCGTATTTGTTGTGTTTCATGATATATACGCTCATAACATGATTATGTGTATCAACTTGCACACTTGAGGCATCAAAGGTCAGCTGATGGCCTACATATTATATATATCGATTAAGTTGTTAATCTGTAGCAACTGAAAGCAATTTGAGGGATAAATAACTAAGATTCATCGAACCTGATGAGAAGTGGAAAAATAAAACCTTCGAATCAGAACTCGTAAGTAGATATCGTACTTTTAGCGATTAATGATTATTAATGAAAAACTACTGAATAGGATCAAGTCTGATGATTATCAGATAATGGGTGACCGATGACGGTGTATAAGTATCGAGTAATTAAAATGGTGAAAACCTGTTAGAGTCAGTATTGAGTAAATTTGACAACTTAATATTAAGTATATCGATTATGATGGGTAATTCGATATCAACAAAATGAATACCGATAGTATTGAACTAGTATTTTGGTATGCCTACTCTATACACCGGAGACTTTCAGGTATTCTTGTAATTGATTTAGCAAAACATCAGAATCTCCTATTAAGGTTGAAAGTCACATCTTTATAGTGACACCGATTATATCTAACCGGTAAGAGTTAGATAATTACCTTAATAATTGAAAGTTAGTAATACAGACGAAAGATTGAGCGTCGTGTCAATGAGATTAGTAATCCAGTATCGGTAAGTAATATGTGTATGTGTATGCATGCATATATGTGTGTGGTTTGATTCATATGCGAACACAGATGATGATTGATTGGTAAATGACTGTGTGGTTTGGAACTAGTAGATAGAAATAAGCAACAACAAAACATGCCGTATAGAAGTCAGTAACGTTAACACCAGTATTGGTGGAACTTGGGATAAATTTGGGCTGTACCAAATAAAAGTACTAAAATCAGTCCTTACTTAAATAAAGGATAATTATGATATTAAAAGTGTAATAATTTATTAATATCAGAATTGTCGTGTAACTATCACTTGTATCAGAAGTAATGAGAAGATTTTGAATTAAATCAAGTTGTAACCAATAGGCAGTTTGCCTGAGGATAAAAGGGGCAAATGATGACTAATCCCGACTGTTAATTAAATGATAAATGATGAATAAGTATTATGATTAGGAAAAGCGAATACTGGTACTGCGAGCCAGAACTTGACCGGTAAGATATTGGGGATCATTAAGTTGAATGCTTACATGGGTGCATGATCGACACGTATTGTGTATGCATAGTAGTCTAACACATGCCTCTTAAAAGAAATAGTTTTATGAGAACATCATACTTGACTTCATGCATATATTTGGCTACACATATATCGGAATGATATAACATGTTGGTTATCTTAAAAAGGCTTGCATGTTGTTAGTTTAATAAGTGGTTACTTATACATGTTAATGTCTTTCTTAATATTGGCATAATGTAAAGTAGGAATCATGTGAATCCTTTATGTTGACATTGTCTTATGAATCCTTGCATGTGGTTATTACATGAAGGATATGAGTATTGCATGTTGAGCCAGAGGTGATCGAAGGGGAGAATAATACGTGGTATAACGTATCGGAGGAAGGGACCGGGTTGAACCGGAGGTGATCGAAGGGGAGAATAATACGTGGTATAACGTATCGGAGGAAGGGACCGGGTTGAACCGGAGGTGATCGAAGGGGAGAATAATACGTGGTATAACGTATCAGATGAAGGGACCGGGTTGAACCGGAGGTGATCGAAGGGGAGTATAGATATTATTTTATTGAAGTATGCTTGAATGATTGTTTATGATATCCGGTATATGGATATGATTGTTATGATATCCGAATTATGGATGTTAATAGGTATGACACCTAGTATATCATATGATTGTTTATGATATCCGGTATATGAATATGATTGTTATGATATCCGAATTATGGATGTTAATAGGTATGGCACCTAGTATATCATATGATTGTTTATGATACTCGGTATATGGATATGATTGTTATAATATCCGAATTATGGATGTTAATAGGTATGACACCTAGTATATGCATATGATTGTTCATGATATCCGGTATATGGATATGATTGTTATGACATCCAGTATATGGATGTGAGTGTCTCGTATTTCTTCATGTATGAACACAATTATAATTGGATACTATCATGAGTAGTGTGTGATGTCATATGTATATTGGGGTAGTGCAATATTGAACTGTAACTAATCTAGTGAGTAAGATTAGGTTCTCTAAGAGTTGTGTTGTGACCATGACTATATATATGAAATACGAACATGTTACAAACTGAAAACCAGAGAGGTGATTATAAGAGACTAACGAGTAGGTCAAGTATTGCAAAATCATTGAGATCGTATGTTAATGAAATATTGGTCACGTGTACGCAGAAGAATACATATAGGAAGTATCAGATAATAGAAAGAGTCTATGATTCAGAAGCTTCAGTATCAATCACAAGTAGAAAGTTTTGAAACTGATTTTTGATATCGCTCAACTGCATAATACTTGAAGTACAATGGTAGTATAATACAAACTCTATTTTGAATGACTTCACTCACTGAGCTGTTGAGCTCACCTCACAACAGATTGATATTTTCAGGTCACGACAAGGCGAAGATTCGACTTAGAGCTGCAAGGATGTTCTCCTGAGATAACGTATGTACTTATTGTAGAATGTGAATCCTTTTGTATACTCTGATGTTATTAGTCACTATGAGTTAGAAAATTATATCACGGAAGCACTCTTATGTATATGTTTATTTGATGGACCTTGGGATGAACTAAATGATGAAAATGAGATTTATAAGTAGGCTGATATTAGCCGAAATCTAAATTATTTTATAGAGATGGAGTCTATATTTCAGAGGAGATGTTGCCGAAATTTCTTTAGTATATTCTGATTAACGAGCAATAAGGTTGATGATCATGAAATTTTGAGGTAATTAAACCCGGGACCGTTACAGTTGGTATCAGAGCTTAGGCTTAGAAACTTGGAGTAGAACAGGTGTAGGTCTAAGGCAGTATTAGCCTAGAGTGTGATTTAAGTCGTTGTTCAGGTATAACATGGATTGTTATAATGAGTGTCTGTGAGTGTGTAGTTTGTATGAATTAATGAATGTGTGCCATGATGTAAGAAGTTCATGGGTGTAATCAGTTCTTATTCGTGTGATTAATCTCGAAATGCATGATATTTATCTTTTTCTTATATTCGAATGAAAGTATACCCGCATATACTTTGATTCGGATGAGTTCTATTAGGGGTGCGGGCCCTTAGTATGAACTACCTGTGGTATGGGACACTGGGATAAGGAAATAACAAAAATATCAGGCAAGACAAGATTTAATCGGAACAGAAGAACCACACTGAGTATATGTGATTGACGTATCATTTAGTATGATACGTGTATGTGCTGATATGATGTGTGATGATATATAAAACAATTATCACTAAGTGTGATGTGTGTATGTGATACCATATGATGTGTATATCACCAAGTATGATGGTGAATATAATGATATAAAGTATGTGTAAGATGTATTCTGGGTGAAAGTGATAATATTAGACATATATTGCATGTTGTGAATACATAAGGAGATGCATGAGCAGAAGAAAACAAAATTTCTCTATTAGAAGAAAGATTTCATGATATAAAGAAGAAATTGAAAATATCACTCTTACCTATTATCAGATATGCCAAGTTTCGAGGACGAAACTTTTTCTAAAGAGGGTAGGGCTGTAACACTCGGATTGGTAAACTCTGAGCTAAATATTTTCATTGGATTAAAAATGTTTTTCATGAATTCTTATGATGTTTAAACTAATTGTTTCCGTATTAAATAATATTTGGTAATTCATTGTGGAAATCCGGAATGGATTTAAGTTTTTATAAATCATATCAGATTAATTGATATGAAAGATATATGAAAATGCACGGGTGTATATACTGCATGAAATACTTATATAAATACCGGGTATTGGTATTTAACCCTAATTATGATTGTATTAATATTGGGGAGATGAAGAAAAAGAAAAGAAAAAATGAAAATATAAAAATAAACAAATAAGATTGATTGATTGAGGTATGGGGGAGGTAAGGGGAGTAGGTGAGAGTGGGTAAGATATTTTATAAGGAGATGATGAGAATTTGTTTCTCATCTTTCTCTCTTCTTCTTCTCCTCTCTCTGGCGGCCTGACCGGTGGTCAGGCGATCGCAGCCAGGCGCCGACGGTGTCGTAGGCCGGCCGGTGTAGGACCGGCAAGGGGGAACCACCAGCCCCCATTCTCTCTTACTCTCTCTATCTCTATCCCCCCTCTCACGGTGGTACGGCGCGGCGCGGCGCTGGAGACGCGTCGGCCGGGTGGCAGGGCGTCGGAGTCCCGCTGACAGGGCGGCGCCGGCTGGGCGGCGCGGGGTGAGGAGAGTAGCAGCAGCACGGCTGCTGCTGCTGTTGCCTTTGTATAAAAAAAAAGAAAAGAGAAGAAGAGTTAAGAGATGGGTTTGGGTTTCGGGTTCAACCCAAACCCGAACCCATAAGACCCAACCCATTTTATAAGGTAAATTTCATTTTAGCCCCTGTAAGATTGAATAATTATTTTGGGGTCCTGAAAAATTACAAACAGCCCCTTGAATATTTTCAGTTATTACGTATCTAACCTTTTGTATTGATTTTGGTTTCCGAACGATATCTTGGCCATTCGAAGTCGGATTCAGACGATTCTTAAGCCGTTGTGATCGTGAAAACGAGAGCTACACATCCTCTATATCCGTATGTGATTTTGGGCATTTAAGAATTTATCGAATGCCGGTGAGTAGAGGTCCTAACTCAAGTATTATTTTCCTCAATTTAGAAATAATTAGTATTGAGAAATTATTGATCCAATGGAGCTAAGATGTTATTACGATGATTGTGATAAATATTATAAAAGTGAACGGTTGTTGTAGAACCGAAATCCAATAGGATATCCCGAATAATAAATTGCAGGCGTGTTATATATCTATGCGTGAACATAATACGAGTATGATATCAAGTTGTGTCTTACCATTTATAACTCGTATAGACATGACCATTAAACGCCTGTAAGTGTATTGGTATGGATGAACAACGACAAATACCACATGAGTTGTGTGTTTGTGAATTTCTGAGTATTATATATATGTTGCGAGTATTTATTAGAAATAAGAACCGAATAATTAAGTACTGGGTTCTGATAGAAATGGTAAAGTATAAATTTCTGTTAATACCATCTACCCGTCTGTGATGAATATTGATGTCACTCAACCTGAAAGTCATTATGTGGGTAAAGTTTACCTCCGACTCTATTACACACTGTGATTGCATGTGTATTGACTATTAATATAATAATGATGATAGTTAAATAAAGATTGATATTGTATGTAAGTGATGTCCTATTTGTTATGAAAGTAATAGTTATGGATAATAATAATCGAATGGTAGTTGGTTAACACAGGTATACCCGGTGAATAGATTAAACAATGACAATGGAAAATTGATTACAGATCATGAATGTTTATTTGTTAATAAGAGATAATTAGAAATCAGTTAAGATAAAAGATCACTTGAGACCCATCAACCATGATTGGATAATTATAGAATCGGTTATGTTGATACTGGTATAAGCAGAATCTGAAGTTGATATTAGAATTGAACTAAGCAAATGAAATTGGAAATTATCTTCGAGTAACTCGATGTAACCGTGATATAGAAAACTCTGTCAATTGGGATATATGTAATTGATGCAGTATGATAGAAATAATGTATTGATTAAACTATTGAAGGTTTTGTTAATATTGATAACTCGGATGGGATCGGGATATTTCAGTTAATTAGCAATGGTGAACGTGAACCGATAACGATAGAACTGATCAAAGTAATTGATAATGAACTGAATTAGAGCAACTGAATTCCTAACACTACCGGACATGCTTGATAAATAAATTGAACATCAAAGCTTATTGTTAAGCCAAGTACACGGGATACTTAAATGTTATGTGGTATGTTGAGTATTGATCTTGCGAATACTGTTTTCGTATTTGTTGTGTTTCATGATATATACGCTCATAATGTGATTATGTGTATCAACTTGCACACTTGAGGCATCAAAGGTCAGCTGATGGCCTACATATTATATATATCGATTAAGTTGTTAATCTGTAGCAACTGAAAGCAATTTGAGGGATAAATAACTAAGATTCATCGAACTTGATGAGAAGTGGAAAAATAAAACCTTCGAATCAGAACTCGTAAGTAGATATCGTACTTTTAGCGATTAATGATTATTAATGAAAAACTACTAAATAAGATCAAGTCTGATGATTATCAGATAATGGGTGACCGATGATGGTGTATAAGTATCAAGTGAGTAATTAAAATGATGAAAACCTGTTAGAGTTAGTATTGAGTAAATCTGACAACTTAACATTAAGTATATCGATTATGATGGATAATTCGATTTCAACAAAATGAATACCGATAGTATTGAACTAGTATTTTGGTATGCCTACTCTATACACCGGAGACTTTCAGGTATTCTTGTAATTGATTTAGCAGAACATCAGAATCCCCTATTAAGGTTGAAAGTCACATCTTTATAGTGACACCGATTATATCTAACCGGTAAGAGTTAGATAATTACCTTAATAAGTGAAAGTTAGTAAACAGACGAAAGATTGAGCGTCGTGTCAATGAGATTAGTAATCCAGTATCGGTAAGTAATATGTGTATGTGTACGCATGTATATATGTTTGTGGTTTGATTCATATGCGAACGTAGATGATGATTTGGTTAGTAAATGACTGTGTGGTTTGGAACTAGTGGATAGAAATAAGCAACAACAAAACATGCCGTATAGAAGTTAGTAACGTTAACACCAGTATTGGTGGAACCTGGGATAAATTTGGGCTGTACCAAATAAAAGTACTAAAACCAGTCCTTACTTGAAATAAAGGATAATTATGATATCGAAAGTGTAATAATTCATTAATATCAGAATTGTCGTGTAACTATCACTTGTATCAGAAGTAATGAGAAGATTCTAAATTAAATCAAGTTGTAACCAATAGGCAGTTTGCCTGAGGATAAAAGAGGCAAATGATGACTAATCCCGACTGTTAATTAAATGATAAATGGTGAATAAGTGTTATGATTAGGAAAAGCGAATACCGGTACTGCGAGTCAGAACTTGACCGGTAAGATATTGGGGATCATTAAGTTGAATGCTTACATGGGTGCATGATCGACACGTTATTGTGTATGCATAGTAGTCTAACACATGCCTCTTAAAAAGAAATAGTTTTATGAGAACATCATACTTGACTTCATGTATATATTTGGCTACACATATATCGGAATGATATAACATGTTAGTTATCTTAAAAAGGCTTGCATGTTAGTTTAATGAGTGGTTACTTATACATGTTAATGTCTTTCTTAATATTGGCATTATGTAAAGTAGGAATCATGTGAATCCTTTATGTTGACATTGTCTTATGAATCCTTACATGTGGTTATTACATGAAGGATATGATTATTGCATGTTTGGAGGAAGAGACCGGGTTGAACCGGAGGTGATCGAAGGGGAAAATGATACGTGGTATAACGTATCGGAGGAAGGGACCGGGTTGAACCGGATGTGATCGAAGGGGAGTATAGATATTATTTTATTGAAGTTTGCTTGAATGATTGTTTATGATATCCGGTATATGGATATGATTGTTATGATATCCGAATTATGGATGTTAATAGGTATAGCACCTAGTATATCATATGATTATTTATGATATCCGGTATATGAATATGATTGTTATGATATCCGAATTATGCATGTTAATAGGTATGGCACCTAGTATATGCATATGATTGTTCATGTATCCGTATATGGATATGATTGTTATGACATCCAGTATATGGATGTGAGTGTCTCATATTTCTTCATGTATGAATACAATTATAATTGGATACTATCATGAGTAGTGTGTGATGTCATATGTATATTAGGGTAGGTGCAATATTGAACTGTAACTAATCTAGTGAGTAAGATTAGGCTCTCTAAGAGTTGTGTTGTGACCATGACTATATATATGAAATACGAACATGTTACAAACTGAAAATCAGAGAGGTGATTATAAGAGACTAACGAGTAGGTCAAGTATTGCAAAATCATTGAGATCTTATGTTAATGAAATATTGGTCACGTGTACACAGAAGAATACATATAGGAAGTATCTGATAATAGAAAGAGTCTATGATTCATAAGCTGCAGTATCAACTACAAGTAGAAAGTTTTGAAACTGATTTTTGACATCACTCAACTGCATAATAATTGAAGTACAATGGTAGTATAATACAAACTCTATTTTGAATGACTTCACTCACTGAGCTGTTGAGCTCACCCCACCACAGATTGATATTTTCAGGTCACGGCAAGGCGAAGATTCGACTTAGAGCTGCAAGGATGTTCTCCTGAGATAACGTATGTACTTATTATAGAATGTGAATCCTTTTGTATACTCTGATGTTATTAGTCACTATGAGTTAGAAAATTATATCACGGAAGCACTCTATGTATATGTTTATTTGATGGACCTTGGGATGAATTAAATGATGAAAATGAGATTTATAAGTAGGCTAATGTTAGCCAAAATCTAAATTATTGTATTGAGATGGAGTCTATATTTCAGAGGAGATGTTGCCGAAATTTCTTTTATATATTCTGATCAACGAGCAATAAGGTTGATGATCATGAAATTTTGAGGTAATTAAACCTGGGACCGTTAAACTAAGCCTAAAGTAACCCGAACAAGTTATATAATCATCATGATAAATCAATATCACTGCAATATGACATATGAATATCTAACACACATGATATTATATGAATACAGGAAATGGAATAACGACTGAAAGCGATATATATAGAGAATCAAGAAAACTTCAAAAACAACAGGAATGAAAAGGAAGACAATAATACCGGAATAGGTAGAGGAAAACTTCAGCTCCTCGCAACATGTCCAGCCTCATCGAACACCTGATCAATAACATGAAACATGCAGTATCTGGACATGCAAATACATGGTCGTCAGGAAGTGACCTAATGAGTGTGTAAGAAAAAGGGAAGGTGCTCGTGCATATAAACAATGTGTACATGAAATGATAACATATACTAGAAGGAAGGACATGAATAAAAAATTAATCAGAAGAGAGTATGATATAATGAATGTCAATCAGTATAGTACAAGACTACTAGTATCATGATGACATGCAATACCTAACTTCAGGAGTAATGAGACCAATCTAATATACAATCAGATGAATACAGTCAATTACATTACATAATATAATTTTTCATTATTAATTATGTCAGCGAACACCAACTGCCACCTGTAATAGACGCATCCCATACTACGCCTATTACACGTGTCAATCATGGTCCTAAGTTATTGAAACTGATTGGTTAGAGACATTGTCCATGTTTTAGATGGGTTCCGTACATATCCAGAATCACGACCCAATCACCTAGCGCTGAATCAGGTCCTACCGCTAGGTAGTCAATAACAATAACAATGAAAATAATATGAGATGTCAGTCATCTCCCGGAACCCTGCAGTGAAACCGTATCTCGGCTGCACAACTTGTATACTAGGTCCACCTAAAATACAGACGCTGTCTCCTCTGTCAATTTTCCCAATCCTGGTGTAAGTTGTCTATTTACATTATTATTTAAAGTAATCAATATCCATGTTATTTTAATTACTGGGACGATATGGTAACAGTAACAATATCAATGATGTAGCAATAACAATGTGGACAATATTACCGTGTAAACGGTAGAACAATAGAACAATGCGTGTGTTACGGTCTGACAATAAATTCTCAGTAATTTTTGGTAACATGAATTAATACAATAACAAGTCTGGATACTGCTCAATGGATATTTTCATTTAGAACTGATTAACATCTCATCCATCTGCACTAGGATAAAATAGCAACTGATCCATAATCCTACAGTCTCAATACAATCATCGTGAACATCAAGTATCACTCCATGTAAAAGTATCTCATACGGTAAACCATCACCTCAATAAATCAATAACTAGCTATCATATTCTTGTCGATCTATTCTGATCCTTTATACTATCAGTATATCCATCTTCTAGTCACAAATATATCAGTCTCAAACAACCAGTCAGTTATGTCTAATCATATCCTCACTATCGAATAACAGTAAGATCATCGATCAAGATCATCACACACTCCCACTTCTATCAAGCTCAATCACAATATCCAACATAAATAATATACATCTCAGGTCAACTTCAAATTTAACTAAGTCCATACATAGCTTCAAACGTCAAGGAAGAATCAATCTTCTAGTAAAATAACATCCTATTCTTTCAATCCTCAATATTCAAAAAGGATTCTTATCTAAATAATCACCAAACAATTGCCTCATAAATGCTTTATATGAAATATTTTACTTATCCACAAACACGAACTAGGCTAATCACTAGGTCCAGTCAAGTCACAATCTAACATATACCACAACTAGTCCTGAATCCGAAACAGTAAACAACTACACATGAAATGATAGGACAAGAATATCTGTATCGAACCCACTATATATATCCATGCACTCTATTAATTCATATTACTTCAGTGTACACTCCTTCCTAACTCTAAGTCAATCTCCACTCCAATAAGAGTCCACTGGTAAATCCAAGCATCAACAGATCTAATAAATCAAATAATGTTACCAATCGATAAAGTGAGTCACACCCATATCTCAGTACTAAGACACTATATATATACGTCAATAATATATCAATCATTCTCCATCACCAAATTCAACCTCACTCTAATATAGTCCACTGACCCAATCTATCAATGTAGCATGTTTCAGTAATTAATCCTCAAATTTACAATTAAGTTCTCATCCGGTTATCACTAATAAGGAAAGTCATGACTAATACTCGCTAGCTTAGAATACCAGAACAAAATAATAAGAGTGTGAGCAACAGAGTAATGATATATCTATAAAATAATATGAGAGCATCATGATATAACAACAGTTGCTGGCATGAATAAAATAATGTAGAATAATATATACATTCACATGAAACAATACTGTAAAAATACTGAAATTGAAATAGACCAATAAACAAACACTCACATGAAACGACGCGGTTTTGGAACCGAATCGCCGTCTGGTCTTCACTGCACGAACTAGTACGAATCTCCGGATCATTTCATGGGTCGGTCTTCGAATCGCCAGTGTATAGGGTCCATAACGAGCATAAATCCGAATCTCTTGTAACGGGTTCGGGTCTTCTGTTATCAGGTTCGGATCGCACGAACGAGTCCGCAACGCTGTAGCATGCAAACGAACACACAGAGAGGGAGGGGAATTAACACACATACATAACACACTCAACATGTATCCATGCACGCACGCCACACGTGCATACACACAGGAGTACACTCACATACATACACACACACGAGTATACCCACACATACATATATACATGTCTATACATACATTCATACATACCTATATATAGACTTTCATGCACATTAATAAACACACAGTCATGCACACGTCAAACGTCCCCATGCACACATAATCATTACAACTATGCAAAAATACACACACATGTAAACACATAATTATAAACAATCACCCATATAAACACACCCACACCCCTACGCTACTATACACATTAATATAATTACATACACACATGCAAATAACGCACACACCCATGCACTTAACAAAACTCACACAGGCATGCAACTATACACACACTCATGCATACACAAATTAAACACCACACACATACTACACGTTCCCACACACAACACTTCATTAAATACCAATGCACCCACATACATTAAACTCATGCATATAAATTTATAAACACCTACATTTAACTACACATACAAATATATATGGAAGGAGAAAAGGGAGATGAAACTCACGACAAAGGGAAGGCACGGTCGTCGACGGCGGCCCGCGGAGGATGTCGGTGGCTCGCCGGCGGAGGGGAGGAGTAGGCCGGTTGCTTGCGGAGTTTTGGAAGTTGCGGTGGAGTGGTCTGGAGCTCGCAGATCTCGCGGACAACGCCGGTGGCTCAACGGAGGCCACGGAAGTGAGGGTGTAACACCCCGGATTATTAAACATTGATTTAATAATATAAATCTTGAGCTATTAAATTGATTGAGTGTGTAATGAATTTCAATAATTTTGGGGATGTTAAGTGGTTTGTATAAATATACTTACACCATAGTTTTTATGTAACTAGTACTTCAATGTGTAGAAATACTAGTATTATACTTGAAATATATGTATTTATCAAGAAAATACAACCATGACAATTATATATATATATTTTGTTAGTGGAGTGAGTAGGTGTGCATGGGAGGAGAGATCAATGGCCTAAATCTTCTTGTTTTGGGGATTGGACACATGGATGAAAAGGGTGGCAAACTTGTAAAATTTTAGGGGTATGGATCTTAAAAGAGTCAAGGGAGAATTCATCTCTTCATCCTCTTCCTAGAGAGAATTCCCCCATGGAAAAAGAAAACCCTAGAAACCCAATAATCCAACCTCTCTATTCCTCACTCTCTCACTCTATTTTTTTCTCCCTTTCTTTTTCTTCTCTTCTCCTCCCCTCTCTCTCCCCCTTGGATCCAGACCCGCGCTCGCCACGCGCGGCGGCGGGCCAAGCAGCGGTCGGACGGCGGCCGGCCAGGGCGACCGGGGGTCGGAGTTCGTAGTTGGTGAGTGGGTTTCCTCCTTCCTTTCTTATTTCTCAAATTTTCTTCTTTTGAAATCCCTAGATCTTGATCTCTTGATTTGAGTGGATTTTTCCTTGAGCCATTCATGCAAATTTTTCTTGAAATTTCATGACCTATTAAGGTATGTAGTGGTCTAAGTTTGATCTTGAGATTAATGAGTTAATCTAATTGCATGTAATTGATGGATGTAAATGTTGTATTGTGGGGCATATCATGTGGTGAGGGAGTACATAAATTTTCAGATTTGAGTTTAGATCTTAAACCTTGAAATTTCAATCTCAATCTTGCTTTAAGGGTAATGAAGCTTTCTTTTGGGTGATAGGTGAGATTACTTCTTGAACAATGTTGTCCTTTTTTAATTGAATCAAATTATTAAAAGACTTATGGGTGAGATCAAGTGTATAAGCCCCTCCTAACCATTAATGTAAATGGAGATCCTTGAAACTTCTTACACTTGTATTGGTTGAGTCACTTGCCATTCTTACTTAATAACTATGAAATCAAATCAAAATCGGATTTTTGTGATGTTAGTGAGATAAAAAGAAATTTTTGATATGGGTTAGACTATGAAGTTGAAGGTGGTTTAAAGAGAGGATAATGACAAATTAAGTTGTGTTAGAATCATGAATGTTCTTATGAAATTGCTCATGATCAAAATTTTAAAATACTTAAGTTCATAACTTACTTATGATCCAATTTAGGTGAAAAGGTTAAAGGTAAAGTTGAGAAATCCTTAATTCGAAGCAATTTTGAAATAATAGTTTAAAGCTGTTAAAATCTGTCCAGATCTGAAACCTGAAACTTGGGGTTGCTTTTGTATGGGTATTTAAAATGACATAGGTCATGTAATACACCGTTGGAAAGAAAATCGAGTCTACTTTCCAACGGCTCTTGCGGTGTCCTAATCAAAAGTCTGTGCTGGAAATTATCACTGAAACATGGCAGAGTAGTCGAAGGCATTAAGTTGCAGAATTTTAAGTGTCTACAAGACTTTCTGTTTATTAGGGCTGTTCATGTGAATTACGCTGGTCATCTAATATATCGTTAGAAAGATCAGTAAGTCTAATTTCTAATGGAAGTCTCCGTGTCTTATTCTTATATCAAAAATAGGAGTTATGATAAAACATCTTCGATTGTTAGGCAGGTCAAATACGATGAATTTATGTTTAGGTGGAATCTATGTGAAATTTATTGAAATTTTATATTAGGCATGTTGTGCTGAGCCTAGAACTAAACATATTTCTTCCAGTAGCAGATGTTATGAACGCGGGTATATCATAACTATTTATTAAAGTATTGACCCTTTATAATAATGTCTCATTAACGGTGTTGCATATACACTCGGTGTGTTGGCAATTATCCTCGGACTCCAATTTGCTTTAGCCTTACTGAAATAGGGAATTATGGTGTTATGGACTCCAAAAGACATGTTTCACCCTAACGCATAATCCCTTCTGTGGCCTAGTAAACTGGACTATGAATACAATATTTATTGGCATATAGTCCGTGAAAATTTCTGAAATGCCGAAAGTTACCGGTGAGGATGATAGTCCTATCAATTTTAATTAACTGATAAATGGATAAGTTAACGGTTAGCACTAAATTATATTGGCAGTAAACTAATAGAGGAGTGAACATGGATACTAATTAAAAGAAAGATTTTCTTATTGTAATATCAAAAGCTGAGAAATTAGAATGATAGGATTGGTAGTATCAAGATCGGTATTGGCGAGAATCCAAACAATTTTAACTCAATTCATGAATAAGTGAGAATAGTTGTTATAGATATATATAATCTTGGTTGCGGCCACACCAGTTACCTCGACTCAAAGGAATTTAAGTAATAACGGATTGTTAGGCCTTATTAAATTGTACGTTAAATCAAGAAAATTGTATTTCGATTAACAAGCATGTATGAAACTTTCTCTTCTCCTTACAGTCTCAACTTACCCATCCGTCTAACCAGACTCTTTGAGCAAGTAATACTTTTGCATACAGATAGTGTATGTCCCATAATGTAACTAAATTTAAGACATACTTAAAATGATTACTTTCAATCATATGTATTACATCTTATCAATTCTTATTAAGTCCCCTTTCTTTTATTGAGTATAATGTCTTGCAATACGCCATGGGTTAAACAGTAATTATGACGTTTCAAATTATTCCGGTTAAAGGGGATAAACTGATTATCTGAGATGATGACCAAATCAAGCGGGTGTAACAATGGATGTTTAGAAATCCCGTAAAAGAAAGATTTGAAAGTGAGAAATATGGGTATTCGACATGTATACATATGTTCATATCTATGGTTGTTATGTATATGTAAAACCTTGTGAATATGGTCATTCTTCTATTCAAAATCTATTTAGAGCATCACATAGAAAGTACCCATATTATATATACACATATACAATGTTATAAGGAAAGAGGGATAGTTTCACCACCTTATTGTTAAGAGAGTGTCTATTGTGGTCAATTGGTACTTACACTAAATGTGGATAGTCTTGAGAGTATTAGACACTGAACTAATATTTAATTCATATTCACCATGAAAGGGATGGTAAGGCAGGCTTAGAATTGAATACATCTTTGTAATAAGTGTTGCATTTAATATAGAATTTTGGAATATGGTGTATAAGGGCATTGACATGTACATTACTGAATAGAAATAATTATGATTGACATGAATATGATGGGTGTATATTACTTGATTTACATACATAATATACATGGATGACAGGTTTGGATCAAGCAATTTGTGTGAATATTCTTATAAGAATACAATCTAACAGGTAAACACTAATTGAGAGTATGATTGCTTTTATATATAAATTGATGTGCGTGATATATGAATCTTATGGAATTGAATGCGCTGATATTGTGCATATTATATATATATATATATGTATATATATATTGTGTTACGGAGGAAGGGACCCGTATTGTACTGGCGGAGTGCGAAGACGGTGCTATATACATATATCTGGAAGAAGGGACCCGTATTGCACGGGCGGAGTGCGAAGACGGTGCTATATACATATATCCGGAGGAAGGAACCCGTATTGCACGGGAGTGCGAAGACGGTGCTATATATCATATATCCGGAGGAAGGGACCCGTATTGCACGGGCGGAGTGCGAAGACGGTGCTATGATATACATATATTTGCATCTTTATAAATTATTGAGAATGAATGGCTATGTGTGATATATGTGTGTGTGTGACACTAGGGGTATGTTGGATGTGTTATCGTATATGATAATGAAAACATCAGAATACAGATTTAGCTGATTGAAATGAAATACTATATATTGTGTGAAAGTATACATGTTAATCCATGCATTACTTGAAGTGTGATGCGATATTGTATTATGAGAAGTATGACATGATTTTATGTTATACAAGTATGACTTGTGATGTATGTATTATTTGAATGTATAAACTAAGTTTATGGCATAACTATAGTGGCTGGTGTATTAGAGAAAGAAATACAAGACACGTGAGTAATACACACTGTGTACACATAAGACGAGAAAGTTTGTTTATGTACTCATAGATCTTATCACACGGAAAGATGAAAATCCAAGAAAGAAATTGGGAAGTACGATCATAAGAGTCTGATCGTCCCCAGAAATTTTAGAGACTGGGGTCTTGATTATTAAACTATGGGATGCCTCAGATTCTTGTCTTCTTACTGTTTTAGATTTCTCTTATTGTTTGAATATTCATACTTCTCATTGATATATTATCATTTCTTGATTTATTCCTACCTTACTCACTGAGCTGTCGAGCTCACCCCCCCACAGACTGGTATATAGCAGGTTGCTTGGAGGCAGGGGTCAGGGTTATGCTGCGCGGGGTCCGTTCTGAATTAATCCAATCTTTGTACTTCTGGAACAATTGTGCTTTCGTTCTGAATCAATCCAATCTTTGTACTTCTGGAATAATTGTGCTTGTTGATAATACATGTTGGTCATGGGATAGATGATTAATCTTGTATATATATACAGAACCGTTGTAGTAGTTTCATTTCAAGTTGACATTTGAGATATCTTTTATTGGTTGTGATAACAAGAAGTGTATTATCAATATGATGATCATGAGAAGTTGGAATTTATAATTTTTGAAATTCTATGGATGCCGAGAGGGAGACTCTAGAGCTTATGTTGTTATGTTTCTCCATAAGTAAGCGATGTTAAGCCAAAACATCTTCATGATTGTCTGGATGATTTTGAGTTCAGTTATATGATTGGATTGAGAATAAGTAAGCTGATGTTAGCCGAAATTATTATATTTGTATTGGATATCATATCCGACCAGTAATTACAAGGGAGGTGCTGCTGAAATTTTTAGAAATTGGAAATGATATTAATAATTGGTCGGTTTAAATGGATGTTATGTAAATTGAGGATGTTAGAAAACTGGGACCGTTACAGTTGGTATCAGAGCCAGGGGTTTGGGGATAGAAAATAGATTTGAAATAGCGGATGTAGAAAGAGGGCTGATTGTTAGGACAGATTGCTATGGACGATATGTATATGTATGTGTTTTGTATGTAAGTGAATGTACTATTTGATATAGAGGGTTCAAGGGGGTAGGAGTTCTTACGTGAATGACTAATTTCGAACGCGGGATATTTGATCACTGCCTTATGTTCAGATTATGGTACCAACATGCCATAATCTGGATGTGCTCTTTGGGGGTGTGGACCCTCAGTATGCGCTGCTAGTGGTATGAGACACTGGAGTATGGAAATGATTAAAATATCAAGTGAGTCAAGATTAATTTGGATCGTAAGGACATAATATAGAATTGATCAAGAAATAATGAATCTTGAGGAGAATGATTGAGAAAGATATTGCATCAAAGAAAAATTTTGTGATATGTCGGAGAAATGCGAAGATTTTATACTTACTCACTTCAGGTAGAAAGTTTCGAGGACTAAACTTTTATAAGGGGTAGAACTGTAACACCCCGGATTATTAAACTTTGATTTAATAATATTAATCTTGAGTTATTAAATTGATTGAGTGTGTAATGAATTTCAATAATTTTGGGGATGTTAAGTGGTTTGTATAAATATACCTACACCATAGTTTTTATGTAACTAGTACTTCAATATGTAGAAATACTAGTATTATACTTAAAATATATGTATTTATCAAGAAAATACAACAATAACAATTATATATATATATTTTGTTAGTGGAGGGAGTAGATGTGCATGGGAGGAGAGATCAATGGTCTAGATCTTCTTGTTTTGGGGGGATTGGACACATGGATGAAAGGGGTGGCAAACTTGTAAAATTTTAGGGGTATGAATCTTAAAAGAGTCAAGGGAGAATTCATCTCTTCATCCTCTTCCTAGAGAGAATTCCCCCATGGAAAAAGAAAACCCTAGAAACCCAAGAATCCAACCTTCTCTCTATTCCTCACTCTCTATTTTTTTCTCCCTTTCTTTTTCTTCTTTCCTTCTCTCTCTCTCCCCCCTTGGATCTAGACCCGCGCGCGCCATGCGCGGCGGCGGGCCGGCGGCGGGCCAAGCAGCGGCCGGACGGCGGCCGGCCAGGGCGGCGGCCGGCTAGGGCGGCCGGAGGTCGGAGTTCGTAGTTGGTGTGTGGATTTCCTCCTTCCTTTCTCATTTCTCAAATTTTCCTCTTTTGAAATCCCTAGATCTTGATCTCTTAATTTGAGTGGATTTTTCCTTGAGCCATTCATGCAAATTTTTCTTGAAATAAGGTATGTAGTGGTCTAAGTTTGATCTTGAGATTAATGAGTTAATCTAATTGCATGTAATTGATGGATGTAAATGTTGTATTGTGGGGCATATCATGTGGTGAGGGAGTACATAAATTTTCAGATTTGAGTTTAGATCTTAAACCTTGAAATTTCAATCTCAATCTTGCTTTAAGGGTAATGAAACTTTCATTTGGGTGATAGGTGAGATTACTTCTTGAACAATGTTGTCCCTTTTTAAATTGAATCAAATTATTAAAGACTTATGGGTGAGATCAAGTGTATAAGCCCCTCCTAACCATTAATGTAAATGGAGTCCTTGAAGCTTCTCACACTTGTATTGGTTGAGTCACTTGCCATTCTTACTTAATAACTATGAAATCAAATCAAAATCGGATTTTTGTGATGTTAGTGAGATAAAAAGAAATTTTTGATATGGGTTAGACTATGAAGTTGAAGGTGGTTTAAAGAGAGGATAATGACAAATTAAGTTGTGTTAGAATCATGAATGTTCTTATGAAATTGCTCATGATCAAAATTTTAAAATACTTAAGTTCTTAACTTACTTATGATCCAATTTAGGTGAAGAGGTTAAAGGTAAAGTTGAGAAATCCTTAATTCGAAGCAATTTTGAAATAATAGTTTAAAGCTGTTAAAATCTGTCCAGATCTGAAACCTGAAACTTGGGGTTGCTTTTGTATGGGTATTTAAAATGACATAGGTCATGTAATACACCGTTGGAAAGAAAATCGAGTCTATTTTCCAACGGCTCTTGCGGTGTCCTAATCAAAAGTCTGTGCTGAAAATTATCACTGAAACATGACAGACTAGTCGAAGGCATCAAGTTGCAGAATTTTAAGTGTCTACAAGACTTTCTGTTTATTAGGGCTGTTCATGCGAATTAAGCTGGTCATCTAATATATCGTTAGAAAGTTCAGTAAGTCTAATTTTTAATGGAAGTCTCCGTGTCTTATTCTTATATCAAAAATAGGAGTTATGATAAAAACCTTCGATTGTTAGGGAGGTCAAATCCGATGAATTTATGTTTAGGTGGAATCTATGTGAAATTTATTGAAATTTTATATTAGGCATGTTGTGCTGAGCCTAGAACTAAACATATTTCTTCCAGTAGCAGATGTTATGAACCCGGGTATATCATAACTATTTATTAAAGTATTGACCCTTTATAATAATGTCTCATTAACGGTATTGCATATACACTCGGTGTGTTGGCAATTATCCTCGCACTCCAATTTGCTTTAGCCTTACTGAAATAGGAAATTATGGTGTTATGGACTCCAAAAGACATGTTTCACCCTAACGCATAATCCCTTCTGTGGCCTAGTAAACTGGACTATGAATACAATATTATTGGCATATAGTCAGTAGAAATTTCTGAAATGCCGAAAGTTACCGGTGAGGATGATAGTCCTATCAATTTTAATTAACTGATAAATGGACAAGTTAACGGTCAACACTAAATTATATTGGTAGTAAACTAATAGAGGAGTGAACATAGATACTAATTGAAAAGAAAGATTTTCTTATTGTAATATCAAAAGCTGAGAAATCAGAATGATAGGATTGGTAGTATCAAGATCGGTATTGACGGGAATCCAAACAGTTTCAACTCAATTCATGAATAAGTGAGAATAGTTATTATAGATATATATAATCTTGGTTGCGGCCACACCAGTTACCTCGACTCAAAGGAATTAAGTAATAACGGATTGTTAGGCCTTATTAAATTGTACGTTAAATCAAGAAAGTTGTATTTCGATTAACAAGCATGTATGAAACTTTCTCTTCTCCTTACAGTCTCAACTTACCAATCCGTCTAGCCAGACTCTTTGAGCAAGTAATACTTTTGCATATAGATAGTGTATGTCCCATAATGTAACTAAACTTAAGACATACTTGAAATGATTACTTTCAATCATATGTATTACATCTTATCAATTCTTATTAAGTCCCCTTTCTTTTATTGAGTATAATGTCTTGCAATACGTCATGGGTTAAACAGTAATTATGACGTTTCAAATTATTCCGGTTAAAGGGGATAAACTGATTATCTGAGATGATGACCAAATCAAGCGGGTGTAACAATGGATGTTTAGAAATCCCGTAAAAGAAAGATTTGAAAGTGAGAAATATGGGTATTCGACATGTATACATATGTTCCTATCTATGGTTGTTATGTATATGTAAAACCTTGTGAACATGGTCATTCTTCTATTCAAAATCTATTTAGAGCATCACATAAAAAGTACCCATATTATATATACACATATACAATGTTATAAGGAAAGAGGGATAGTTTCACCACCTTATTGTTAAGAGAGTGTCTATTGTGGTAAATTGGTACTTACACTAAACGTGGATAGTCTTGAGAGTATTAGACACTGAACCAATATTTAATTCATATTCACCATGAAAGGGATGGTAAGGCAGGCTTAGAATTGAACACATCTTTTGTAATAAGTGTTGCATTTAATATAGAATTTTGGAATATGGTGTATAAGGGCATTGACATGTACATTACTGAATAGAAATAATTATGATTGACATGAATATGATGGGTGTATATTACTTGATTTATGTACATAATATACATGGATGACATGTTTGGATCAAGCAATTTGTGTGAATATTTCTATAAGAATACAACCTAACAGGTAAACACTAATTGAGAGTATGATTGCTTTTATATATAAAATGATGTGCATGATATATGAATTTTATGGAATTGAATGCGCTGATATTGTGCATTATATATATATATATATATATATATATATATATATATATATATATATATATATATATATATTGTGTTACGGAGGAAGGGACCCGTATTGCACGGGCGGAGTGCGAAGACGGTGTTATATATCATATATCCGGAGGAAGGGACCCGTATTGCACGGGCGGAGTGCGAAGACGGTGCTATGATATACATATATTTGCATCTTTATAAATTATTGAGAATGAGTGGCTATGTGTGATATATGTGTGTGTGTGACACTAGGGGTATGTTGGATGTGTTATCGTATATGATAATAAAATATCAGAATACAGATTTAGCTGATTGAAATGATATACCATATATTGTGTGAAAGTGTACATGTTAATTCATGCATTACTTGAAGTGTGATGCGATATTGTATTATGAGAAGTATGACATGATTTTATGTTATACAAGTATGACTTGTGATGTATGTGTTATTTGAATGTATAAACTAAGTTTATGGCATAACTATAGTGGCTAGTGTATTAGAGAAAGAAATACAAGACACGTGAGTAATACACACTGTGTACACATAAGACGAGAAAGTTTGTTTATGTAACTCATAGATCTCATCACACGGAAAGATGAAAATTCAAGAAAGAAATTGGGAAATACGATCATAAGAGTCTGATCGTCCCCAGAAATTTTAGAGACCGGGGTCTTGATTATTAAACTATGAGATGCTTCAGATTCTTGTCTTTTTAGTGTTTCAGATTTCTCTTATTGCTTGAATATTCATACTTCTCATTGATATATTATCATTTCCTGATTTATTCCTACCTTACTCACTGAGCTGTCGAGCTCACCCCCCCACAGATTGGTATATTGCAGGTTGCTTGGAGGCAGGGGTCAGGGTTATGCTGCGCGGGGTCCGTTCTGAATTAATCCAATCTTTGTACTTCTGGAACAATTGTGCTTTCGTTCTGAATCAATCCAATCTTTGTACTTCTGGAACAATTGTGCTTGTTGATAATACATGTGGGTCATGGGATAGATGATTAATCTTGTGTGTGTGTGTGTGTGTGTGTATATATATATATATATATATATATATATATATATATATATATATATATAACCGTTGTAGTAGTTTCATTTCAAGTTGACATTTGAGATATCTTTTATTAAGTTGTGATAACAAGAAGTGTATTATCAATATGATGATCATGAGAAGTTGAAATTTATCATTTCTGAAATTCAATAGATGCCGAGAGGGAGACTCTAGAGCTTATGTTATGTTTCTCCATAAGTAAGCGATGTCAAGTCGAAACGTCTTCATGATTGTCTGGATGATTTTGAGTTCAGTTATATGATTGGATTGAGAATAAGTAGGTTGATGTTAGCCGAAATTATTATATTTGTATTGGATATCATATCCGACCAGTAATTATAAGGGAGGTGTTGCTGAAATTTTTAAGAAATTGGAAATGATATTAATAATTGGTCGGTTTAAATGGATGTTATGTAAATTGAGGATATTAGAAAACTGGGACCGTTATAGAGGGGAAGCTCGCCGGAGTGCTGTTGGCGCTAGCCGGAGAGGAAGGAGAGGGGCACGGCCTGTATGGAGGGAAGTGGTGCCTGAGATGGTTGAGATGGTGCAGGAGGTTGGGGGTGTTGCTTGGAGGGTTCGACCATGGAAGAGCTCGCAGCCAAGATGGCTTGGATTTTCCTTGGGGTTGAGAAGCACAACTTGGCCTCAAGTTGATGATATTTAACTTTTCAGCTTTTGCCGGATCAAAAGTCTCACATCTCCACAAAACTCATCAACATCCCTGGTTGCTTGCAAGCAGGACTCTGAAAAGATGATCAAATAGCTTGCACTCTGATGTTGCAAGAGAACGAAGGCTCCCCAAAGGATCACTTGTAGCCCCGCGTGACCGCAAGAACTCAAGGACCTCAAAATTTTGTTTGGCCTATCACTCTTTTTAATCTATAATAATCTGTGATGTAGATAGATAGTCCCAGCCGCCTCTGGTGCTGAAATTTGATAGAGATTAGATCGGAAACCCTAGATAATCCAACTAATCCCTATGAGTTGCAAAGATTTGGAGAAGAGATTTTCGAGGGCACTGGGAGAGTGCTGAGGGGGCTCGGCAGCCAACTATAGGCTAGGAGTGTTGATGCCATGGGGGGATAGGTGGAGGCGGTAGTGGGTTGAAGGGAAGATTAGCTTTAGGATTAGGGTTTCGTTTAGGATAAAGAAGAGAGATTATATAGGTAGGATTGTGGGTAGAGAACAGGCTTTGGGTTGTGGGTATCTGGGTTATGGAACAGGTTTGTATATGGGTAATGGTAATAGGTAAAGGGATTGGGTGAATGGGGTTTAGGATCAAGGGAAATAACAATAATATTAACAACATGATTAGCATAATTAGTAATAATAATAACAATATTAATATCAATAATAATAATAATATCAACACAAATAATAATAAGTATAAACCAAGTTAAAAATAATATAACCAGTAAAACATAATAAATACTTAAAAAATAAAAATACAGTATTATTAGATAGGGAATATTATATGAGTAGTGTTCAGTGCTGACAAAAAATTGACTCGCTACACTGACTGTGAATGTGATGTTCGATTTAATCACCATCAAGTAGCTCAGTTTTTCCACCAATTTTCTGTACCTCACAACATTCTCAAGAAGCTTTCCCTGATCTGGTAGCAGTTTCATGTTCATGTCCATCGAAGAATTAATACTCTTGTATTCTAGCATCTAGCCTCCGAAAGCAAGTTGAGTATATACTTTCTTTGTGACGGAAGAATGCTTTTCTTAGAACTCACCACCTCAATGTCTAAGAAGTACTTCAGGGATTCAAGATCCTTGGTTTGAAAGAAATTCGCAAGTTCTTTTTCAGGTTGTCAATTTTTTCGTGTCATCTCACAATATCATCCACATAACTAGCAAAACCCTCTTTCCATATTGTATCTTTCAAAAACACAGAGTGGTCTTTCTCTGAATGACAGATCAAACTCCTGAATCACTGATACAAAACGCTCAAACTAGACTTTTGGAGATTGTTTCAGATCGCAGAGTGATTTTTTCAACTTGCAAATCTTTTCACGCTCCCCCCCGAGCAACAAAGCCCGGTAATTACAACAACAAAAACAACAACTAAGCCATTTGTCCCAAGTATTTAGGGTAGGCTACATGAACCAAAAGAGAATTACGCCGGATCGGGCACTTGAATCAGCTTTCGCCACTCATTCGTATCAAGCAATATGCCTTCACTAAGACCTTTAGCCTCTATATCTTGTCGTATTACCTCCATCAATGTTTTCTTCGGTCTCCCATGCGCTCTTTTAACTTGCCCTAATTTGATACGCTCTACTCACTGGACTGGCGTATCTGTAGGTCTACATCGCACATGACCAAATCATCGTAGGTGATTTTCTCTCATCTTCTCTTCTAAAGATGCTACGCCTATCTTAGTAGGAATATCCTCATTTATCTCTTTATCTCTCCTCGTGTTAGTACACATCCAACAAAGCATGCACATCTCTGCTACACTCATCTTCTGAGCATGATATCTCTTTATAGCCCAACATTCTGTGTCATATAACAAAGCTGGCCTAATAGCAGTCCGATAAAACTTTTTCTTCAGCCATAACGGAATATTACGATCACATAAAACTCCTGTTGCGCTCCTCCATTTCAACCAGCCGGCTTGGATCCTATGATTGACATCACTATTGATCTCCCTATCCTTTTGGATAATAGAACCTAAGTACTTAAAATGACTGCTCATTGGTATTTCTTGACCATATAGTGTCACAATACTATAATCTCAGATTCTCTGTTTACTGAATTTACACTCCATATACTCTGTTTTGGTCATACTTAATCTAAAATCTTGAGATTTTAGAGTTTTTCTTCATAACTCTAATTTTATATTTACCCCAGTCCTCGTTTCATCGGCTAGGACAATATCATTAGTAAATAGCATATACCACGGTATCTCATCTTGAATAGCTCTAGTAAGCTCATTCATCACTATGACAGATAAGAATAGACTCAATGCAGATCCTTGATGCAATCCAATTGTGATAGAAAAACACTTGTTATGTCTCCACAAGTTTTGACATTTGCCACTACTCCATTGTACATGTCCCTGATTATGTCAATATATTTGATGGGGACTCCCTTTTTCATCAATGTTCATCATAATACCTCTCTTGGTACCTTGTCATAAGCTTTTTCTAAATCAATAAAGACCATATGTAAATTTCTCTTGCTCTCTCAAAATCACTCTAAAGTTGACGAAACAAATGAATAGCCTCTGTCATCGAACTGGTAATTGCTTCATGTAAACCTCCTCAACAAGAATACCATTGAGAAAGACATTTTGAATGCCCAATTGATGAAATGACCAGTGGTATGTCGCTGCTAATGACACAAGAATTCACACATATGTTTATCTTCACGATCAGGGAGGAGGTATCAAGACAATCTAGTCCATACACCTATGAGTATCCTTGGAACCAATCTCGCATTTAAGCTAGCCAAAGACTCATCTGGGTTTAACTTGACGTGGAACCAATTTGCACCCAGCGACTTTCTTCCCTGGTGGAAGTGTGACCAACTCCCAACTCCCAACTCCCAACTCCCATTCTGTTTTAAGGCCGTCATCTCCTCCTGCATCGCCTGAGTTCAGTCTGGAGTAGGTAATGTTTTTGATACGTTCTTGAGAATCGAGCATTAGTCCAAAGAAGAATTAAATGACTAAAAAGAAGATGATAAATGAGAAACAAAATTGAAAAGATGATGCTGAGTACAAGTATGTCTTTTTCAAGTGCAATAGGAAGATCATCAAAAGTAGAAGTATTAGGTAAATGAGTAGTGACGATCTCATTTGATTTGGCGCAGGACTTGGTACTGAAGCTGGCGCTAGCACAAGAAGAGGAGCTGTTTGTCGTGTACAGGTCTGAATCGGATCTTAAAATCAAAGTGAATTTTTAGCGGTCACATTTTCAAATGTTGACTTACCGCTATTGAGTAATGTCTCCCGATAGTACATGTAATCATAATCATCCTCTGACGCAAGAGAAGGAGATATGGAAATCTCAATTTTAGACTCGAAAAAGGTTACATCTGCAGTCAAGATGTATCAGCCTATAGATGAACAAAAACATTTGTAATATTTCTGAGTTCGAGAGTAATCAAGAAAAATCACTCTAAGAGACCGAGAATCAAGTTTTGTTTTATGAGGACTACGATTATGAACAAACAGAGACTCAAAAACCTTTGGAGGCAAATCGAACAAATGAAATATCTGGGTACTTGATGGATATGAGATTTTATTTTGCAATACGGAGGAGGATATTTGATTTATCAAGGAACATGCAGTCAAAATAGCCTTACCACAGTACCTATCTATGAAATAGAAGGTTCCTAGCAGTGTCAAGATGTCTATTCTTTTGTTCAGCTATCACATTCTGCTGTAAACACTACATGATGCAATATTCTATTTTGTTTCAGAAACTGACTAAAGTGGTTGTCCAAATATTCTTTAGCATTATTAGATCTCAAAATTTTAATGTTAGAACTAAACTGATTTTTTATTTTTGAATAAAAAATTTGAATATGGAAAACACTTCAGAACGAGATTTTTGCAGATATATCCATGTGACTCGAGAATAATTATCCACAAAGCTGATAAAAACTCAGTTCTGAAGGTAATGGGCATAGACTCCTTGCATCAGAATGAACTAATCAAATGGCTTATCAACCCTTTCATTGCCCAATTTGCGTAAGACGCACGATGGTGATTTTCTAACTGACAAGACTCACACTCTAAGGATGAAACCCGACCTAAAGAGGGAACAAGAAGTTTTAGTACAAGTAGAGAAGGGTGACCTAATCGACAATTGTATTCAAACACTAAAGAAGTGCTGGTGCAAGCCACCTGATCGGATGCCAACTCTAGCTCAGTCCGTTCCACTCATGTCCTGGGCAATCGTCTTTCCTCGTTCCAAATTCCTGAAACAATGTGTCAGAAAAAATATCACTGTATAATTTAATATTTTGATAGTCTTACTTATTGACAATAAGTTGAAAGAAAAATGAGGTAAATAAAAAATAGATGGTAAAAGAAAAGTAGAAGTGGTAGTGGCAGTGCCAATATCCTAGATAGGTGTGCGGGAGCCATCTATTAAGACTTCAAAGTTAGAGTATGAAGCAGGAGTAATAGAGGACATAATATCTCGATTTTCATTCATGTGATTAGTCGCTCGCCCCTGAATCTATAATTCAAATATGAGGCATGGATGATGTAAGACAAGATATATGAGTACATGTTTGAGAGAAAGTGGCAGAGAAAAAGAAAGACTGAGCTTATGTGTTCTGTTGCTGTTGGAATGTCTGAAACTGCTCAAGCTGACATCACAATTGCTCGTCATCTGGAAGAGTGGCAAAGACATATACACTTCTTGTTGGCTTCTCTTTTAGAAGGGGCTTTTGCAGTAGTAATAATAGAGCACAGAGCCATCTCTCGTTCTCCTCGTCACCCCTGGGCCCTTGTACCACCACGACCACCAAAGCGTCCACTAGTTTAGCCCCCTCGTTCCTCCACATCAGCATAACCTCCTTAGTGGCCACTGGCAGTCTGCTTTCCCTGAGCTGCTAGGGCAGATCAATCTGAGACTGCTGTAGTAGTGTCAGATATCACACCAGGAACAACAATCTTCAAAAAATGATGTCTCCAGTGAAGAGCTCACAATAGAGCTTCCCATAATTTGAGACCTAACCGAAGAATAAATGGTCGAGGGTAGGTCAGAACCATCATCTGGTTCCACTGGTATAGCATCTGCTTCACATCAGATGTGATCAAAAGTATCTACCGCAACTCCTCTGCTAGGCGATTGAACTCGCCGAAATGATCATCCATGGGCCGACCGTTCTGCTTCTTCCAAAATAATTCATGGATAACGTCATAAGCCCTGTTGATGTTGTTGCTTCCTTCATAGAGATCTCGCAAAAAATACCATAACTTGTTCACAATCATGCAATGAAGAACCAAATCCTGAATCTTAGGCTGATCGCAGCCAGTACCTATAGTAGTAGGATGTTGTCGTCCAGTGTCCAAACATCTGTCACTAGAGAGGAGGGTATGCCAACAAATGACTAGTCCTTCACGACCAGCTACATAAATCTCAATTACCCGCTTTCAATGCAGGTAATTATTTCTATCAAGTTTTCGGTCTATAATTCTGCTGGAAACTATCTCAGAAATTCTCATTTGAGCTGTCGTCCCGCTGGACTCACCTGCCTTTGTCTCAATAGAGTCGACATCATAAAATAGACGAACTTGAGAAAAAACCTCCTCAGAAAATAGACAGACACTTCCTACTACACCTCAAAGAAAATGCAATACCGACCTTAAGAAGCCATCATCCGCCTAAAAAAATAGCTCTGGCTCGGGTCGACACCGGCGGCTCCGGTCGGGGCGAAGGTGAGAAGACGAAGACGAAAATGACGTTGAAGAAGACGTGATGAAGATGAAGACCTGTTTGGATCTCGAGGTGGGCACGAGATCGACAAGAGGACGTCGGCAATGAGGCGGTGATGGTGGCGAGGAGGCGGCAGTGACATGACGAACACGATGGCAGCAGTAAGGAAGAGAGGCGGTGATGGCAGCGATGGTGACGGGTGGCTGGAGAGGAGGCGATGGCGAATGTGGCCAAGAGGAAGGGAGGCGGCGATGGGTTTAGGGTTTAGGTTTGTGATGTCGGGGACGAAGATGAATATTATCTTTTTTTTAAAGAATGAGATTAAGGTTTTGGAATTATTTGGATGGCGCTAATATCATGATAAAGTAGTATCAGAGATTTTGAGGGAAAGAGATATGAGTTCTAGGCCTCATACTCTGGCCTATATATAATAGTCAATACAAAGTACATCTAGGCTCAGAGCCAATATGTGACTAAATACTAGACCAATACACAAGGTCCCTCTTAACAGCTGTACCCTTTTGATCTGAATCTCTTTTTAGTTTACATTGATTACTTGTTCATCGTACGGTACAGTTTTGTTGACAAGTTCTATGTTGCATTGTGCAGTGAGTATTCAATGCAGTCGAATGCTTCTCGTATCAAAGTTCTTCAAGCTCAGGATGATTTAGTGGACTCTATGAAGGAAGATGCTGCCAAGGAGCTTCTGCATGTCAGCCATGACCACCATGCATATAAACACCTTCTGAATGATTTAATTGTACAGGTGACTACCGAAAACAGACCAGTCAGTGATATAAATTTATTAATCCATAATATGGAATTAATGGATCAACATGATATGCAGAGAATGACTTTACTGTCTCTGCTGGTTCTGTTTATGCATCAAAATGATTTATATAGTGACAATAAACATAGTTTATCATTCCGGTTGTGCATATGCTACAAAGAGATTGAACTCTGCTTGATATGCTACAAAGGGATGTCAAGTGTTTTTTAAGTTTACCGTGAAAGGGTACTCTTTTTGAATTTTTCATAAATAGTCGAGCATCCCCTTAATCACAAGTCATCTTGAAAGTTAAGATATTCAGACTCTGATGTGACTGTTAGCCTTTTGTTCCCATAGATCATTGTTATAGATGTCACTGTTTAATTTATTTGGTTGGCCATAGGCCTTGTTTGGAGACAAGAGTTAGGTGTAGGAGGTGCGGGGTGTTTGGCATTTTTCGGAGGTGTTATGGGGTTACATCATGTGTAACCATAACACCAGTCATGCCCCCAACCCCCACCCCACACACACAAAAGCTGGTCTTTTAGGAGGTTTATTTCTTTCCTTTTTCTTTTTTTTTATATATACTTAGAAATACGCCAATACTGCCCTTAGCCCCCAAGTAACCATTACATTCTTAACTCTAGTCCATTTTTGGGCATTTGGCAGAAGTTAACAGGTTTAGGCACCTAACACCTATTATCTCCTGTTGCCAAATGCAACCATAGAATTCCTGTTGATATATTAATTATTAGATGAGCTAATGTGCTGTTACCCTTTCAGAGCCTGCTTCGATTGAAGGAGCCATCAGTGTTATTGCGTTGTCGGAAAGATGACCATTATTTTGTGGAATCTGTTGTGCACTCAGCAAAGCATGAATATGCAGAAAAAGCAAATGTCCATCCTCCTGAGGTTATAGTGGATCATCAGGTGTATCTGCCTCCTGCTCCTAGCCACCATAATGCTCATGGGCTATACTGGTAAATTATCTTCATTTAGCCTTAAAAGTTATAATACTTTAGCTCTTTAAGAAGGATTTGATGACAAAAAGACATCTATTTGTTATATATCAACTTTCATTTGCATTTGTATAAAGATTTCTTCAGAATTAACAAATCTTATTACTGAACGTAAGAGAAGTTGGTATTGTTCACAGCCATTCCTGTCATGTGAACTGGACAGCTAAATGATATCTCATGACTATCACTTTCATGTTTTATTTCTATAAAATATAAGCAACACCTTTATTGTAATAAAAGTAAAAGTTTTAGTTGAATCCTATGCTAAATGTACCATGCCAAGCATGGTGAATTCTGTTCTATATCCTGTTGAAGAGCTATATCCTGTGGAAGAGCTAACCGATGTAATTCATACACAAGACTTCCATATTAGAAAGTGCTCGGCAAGGAACAATCACTTGTTGTTGAGAACATAAAAACTTCCACTGCAATAAGGTACAGGAATCTTTTAGTATGGCTCTAATACCAGTTAAAAAGGCAAAAAGTTATCCACTTAATGCATAAGTTATCTGGAAAAACCAAGAAAATCTTTGTAAAGATGAAATGTATAAAGATGAATTACATAAAAGAAGTATTAAGTAAATAATCAACCAGTCTAGTTGTTGAAGTAACTATTAATATCCTCTTAGGAATTATAATTATTGTTATTGAGTAACTAGAATAGTATGAGGATGCTATCTCAGTGCATTATCATCATCCTAGCCTTTTCCCATCAGAAGGGGATTGCTTATGAAATAAACTTCAAAGTCAGGAAGCTCCTTGAAACAATTGACCTATATTTTAATGATTGGCTGTTAACCTGAAACTTTTTTTCTGGAGTTTCATGTCAAATTGTTGGCTAAGGCACTATGATCAAGAGTTGGCATTATCAGAAGAGCTACAAGTCTGAATGACTTGTAGATAGAGCTATTTTAGGTTATGCAGAACCTTCCGAATTTCATAGACCAAGTGAATCTAGACAAAGTGGTAGGATGATAAGATTGCTGGTGGAAATTTTTTATCTGCGAGAAACAGTATAGGCCAAATATGTGAAGAAATGTGCTCATTTAAGTTGAACTGAAAAGGCGCGGGTTGGTCTAGGGCCTAGGCTATTACTTTGCGCATTAAATTTTCCTTTTTTAGCTTCTTTGAGTCAGAAAATCCACTTTCTCGACAGCCATAACTTATATGACGAGCCTTAGCAAGACTGTAGGTTGCTATTTGTGACTTCACTTTATTTTCAAGCTGCTCATGCTCATACAGTTGACAAAACCAGAAGCAGGGAGAGGTCAGAGTGCCAACAGCATGCCAAAACCATATTATGATTAAACAATTTCCTCAATTACGTCTTTTGGCAACTTTTGTGCTATCCATTATCTCAGGAGGAAGACCTATCTGTGGACAATATAATGTACAACTATTGATTACAATTTTTTCCAAAGGACTTTAAGGGAGTTGATGCATGCTTTTGCTAACCTTGCTTTTATACAAAGTTAGAGCTTAGACGCTATTGCCTTTACAAAGTCGTGCAAATATGTAACGTGTGCCTGACTGCCTATTGTACTTACATATTATATTTGAGTCCAACCATCACATCTTTATTTGTTTTTCAATTCACAGGGATATATACATCTTTGTGTATTGGTGTTATGGGAGTCTTTCCTGGCATTTTAAGATTTAGTTTGTAGTTCTGACCAGGTTCCTACTTCACGCACACACATCTTGTTATTTATTTGTTGCTGTATGCACATCTCATCTGCATATCAAGTCTTTTCTTTTTAGGATTTCTCGTATGAGTATATATTCCTGTATCTTAGTTGGTGTATCTTGCAAGGTTTCGAGCATACTGTTTTAATGCTATTATGACTGTACTCTCCATGGTTGCATTAATATTTCTGGATGTTATCCAAAATTTTCAATTAATTACCAATCATGTGAAAACATTTGTCTTTTTGACTTAAAATATGTGCAATGTTGTCAGAGCAAATAAAAATAAAAATTAAAATGTGGAAAGTATGTTTGCTGTAGTGGCCATGATAACTCAGTTGTGGTGATATTGATGTTTCAGCTCAGGAGGAGTTGTGTTGGCTTCCTGAGATGGGAAGATCGTCTGTGAAAACACACTTGATGCCAGGCTCAATGTTGTCTTCCGCAAGAAGCTCCCTGAGGTGATTGCCCTGCACTCTCTTCGTAATTCTGTTGTTCTAGCAGACTTTTTGGCGAATCATGGGTGAATGTATTTGAAAATCACATTGAATAGATAGAGGAAAAAAATGAATTCATGCTATTACTTTTATGTTATTACCTTTTATGTTCTCTTGTTTGCTGATCGCTATTTAATTAGTCGTCTTGGAAGGCAGTTGTTTATCCTAGGCGCACACAAATTTAGTTATTTGGCTCTTTCAATCCGGATGATCTCAGTGAATGTCCAAATGGGTATTTGCTGCTTACTTTCATCTACTGCAAATCACTGTACTGATCTTCATGTCCAGGATATTAGTATGATCAATACATTAAATCCAGATCATTTTTCCTTTTAAGAAATTTTAAAAAAAAATATATATGGGTTGATGTCCTGTGCATGTTGGTTTGATGCTAGGACAGAATTTCCAGAAGGGTAATCCCTGCACGCATTTAACACAGATGTCAATCCTGACAGATGTATTATCATGTTTCTTTGCTTTACTGTCAAGGGAGGCTTAAAGCTGTCGAGCACACAGTGAAAATTACCTTGAACTGTACACATGATGATAGCATTAGTTCCAATCCTCGTGTTTTGTTCATTCTGTAATTGATATCATCATAAAGTTAATTTCTTCTAGCCTTGCCTTTTGACAATTATGTAATTTTTTGCTTTATTATTCCAGATCCGGAAGAGGCTTTTTGGTCAGGTCATTGTTTGATATTTTGGTGCTAAATTCACAAGGCACCAGATTGTAAGTGAAGATTCAGTTCAAATTCTCGGACAAGTGTTATATTATTGATTACCTTCAAGCATTTCTGTTCAATCAACATCATGTTATTGAGACATCCTTATTGTTTGTTTGTAAAGTCTATTTCTATCATTCTCAATTGTTTCAAGACATTTTTTGATTGCTTTGTAGAATTTTATTCATAGTATCTTCCAATAATATTATTCTCATTAAGCCTTTTCCTTTTATCTTCATTTTCCAACTTTGTTAAATTGGTAAAAGTGAATACTATGAAATGCAATAGTGATGTTTCCATATCCCCAAATATGTTGTTCTGCATGGCTTTGTGAATGACCAATTCAAACTATTCAGGCGAAAGCAAGCAGAGCCTTTTTTTTTTTTTTTGGGAGTGAAAAATCTTATACATGCACTTATGCAGTCATTTTCCGAGAACACGCAATGTGTTGCGTGCACTCGTTGGCATGCGTAATGTGTTTGCTTGTGCACAATGGGCCTGATTTCATTAGATAAGTTTCGAACATGCTGTTGGAGTCTTCTGCAAAGAATAATGAGTCCACGTTGTGTGGTTTGGCTAAGGATGACCCTAACTCTATCCTAGGAGTCTCGCAATGGTGCATGAAAGTAGAAGAACACAACTTTGTTGCTTCTAAATGAAGCAAAAACATGCTTCATTCAAGAAACAACTTATGGGACAGTTTATTTGAGGATCAAACTGATTTTTAGCATTATCATGCATCAAATTGTTTCCTTGTTCTCAGAATCACAAATCATATACCATATCCATGTTTGAGCCAGGTAATTTTGGGAGTCTCTAGACCCAGACCTCAGGAAAGCAAAATACATTTACCCTTCTTAGATAACATCTCATGGACAACAAGACAAGAGAACATGTTACTTTCGGTTACAGCAATCAGTCCTCCTGACTGTACTCTCATCAGAACAAGCCAAAGAGTTTGCAGGCCCTGCAGGAATCCTGCCAATAAATCCTCACATTCCTGCCCTCAGTCTCATCTTCCACTCTGTCCCCTTTGCTTGTCTATCTACAACAAAATGAAAGCAGTAACTAGTTTCCAGTGCGTCCTCGCAGTTTGGGTCATTGCCTCGCTGCTGTTTATTGCTTCCTTCACTCCTCCGGCAAATGCCAAGTGTAATTTCCCGGCCATCTTCAACTTTGGGACTCGAATTCCGACACTGGAGGATTCTGGGCTGCTTTCCCAGCTCAGCGTAGCCCGTTTGGCATGACCTACTTCAAGAAGCCAGTTGGCCGGGCTACGGATGGCAGACTTGCCATAGACTTCTTAGGTAACTCTTGGTTCATTAACGTTCAGAAATCTCTTGAAGCTTGTTTCTACTTTCTATGGATTTTTAAGAGCTCTTCTTCTTTTGTTCTTTTTTCGCTTTGCGAAGCTCAAGCATTAGGATTACCGTTCCTTAGCCCATATCTGCAGTCGATAGGATCTGACTTCCAGCATGGAGCCAACTTTGCGACATTGGCTTCTACAGTTCTGCTGCCCAACACCTCCCTGTTTGTTACCGGTGTCAGCCCATTTTCGCTAGCAATTCAGCTGAACCAAATGAAGGAGCTGAGGGAAAGAGTTCTTGAAATAGGCCACAAAGGTATGCATATGCTGATTTCTTTCGGTTTTGCATGAGTCAATCAAAATGGTCTGATATCAGGGGTTTGGTGGTTGGTGGTGAGAAAATATCCAAGAGAACTTTGCATAGGCTCGATCATTGATCCGTCTCATTCTAAGTTCGAGTCCTCAAGCAAATCTTGTGACTGCACAAAACAGTGCAATAGTGAATTCAATGCATTTGGCCCAGGCCAGGCTAAATATATAGGATTGACATCATGAATAATTTCATTAGATTTAATATGTACTTGCTTGAGTGAAAGGGGCTCAAGTTAACCTATGCTCAAGTGATTCAGGAAATCATCTTCCGGCTGTAACTGTCTTCAATCGATCTCTCTACACTGTAGACATTGGCCAGAACGACTTCACTGGCAACCTGGCATCCATTGGGATCGAAGGAGTCAAGCAGTATCTTCCTCGGGTGGCCTCTCAGATTGCCTGGACAATCAAGGTAACAAATCAAGGAATCTACTAACCTGTCACAAGTCAACCTGCTTTTGTGTGTTATAACGGGGTCTCACTGCATCAGGAGTTGTACGACATTGGTGGAGGACGGACGTTCTTTGTGATGAACCTTGCACCGATTGGATGCTACCCAGCGTTCATCACCGAGCTCCCTCACGATAGCTCTGATGTGGACAGTTACGGCTGCATGATTTCATACAACAATGCGGTTGTTGATTACAACAATTTGTTGAAGGAGACCCTCGGCCAGATTCGGGGTCAGCTCCCAGGTGCCTCTGTTATATATGGATACTCATTCTGTCAAGCTTCAGCTCTATCAGCATCCCAAGGACCATGGTTAGCTCTAATCCTGCATATGTATGCTACTCAGTAGAGGCTGACATAAAGCTAAGCTGCATCTATATCTTCACTGCGTCTCAGGTCTCTTGTATGGAACAAAGCTTGCTGTGGATATGGAGGTGGAGATTACAACTTCAATCCCAAGCTCTATTGTGGTAACAGCAAGGTGATTAACGGCACAAAATTAACGGCGAGCGCGTGTTCTGATCCTGAGAAGTACGTGAGTTGGGATGGGATCCATGCCACGGAGTCTGCAAATAAACTTGTGACGTTGGCCATACTGAAAGGGTCCTATTTCGATCCCCCTTTCCCTCTTTCAAAATTCTGTGACTTGCATCCCATAGTTTAAGAAAATAACACAATATGTTGGATTTTGATTTTGATGTGAGAATAAATGCAGAGCAGAAATCATATCTTTCTTTTCGCATATTGAGAGAAATTGAATCTAGTAGACAATTACTTTTAAATCTTTTGTACTGATGAGAACAAGAAGGGTTCTTTCTTATTCTTTCTCTATGAGCTCAACGGTGGCAAACTGTAATGTGTTTTATTAACGAGAACTAAATGAAACAGGCCATAGATTGAAAATATAGAGAAAGTAAGTAATGATTTCTTTGACAAGCTGCAGTGGTGCATGAATTATTGAATTTGGTTGTTTCCTCTTGCATAAAATATGTTTTTTAGTCTTTTTCCCTTTTATTCGTGGCTGAAAAAGCCTAGGAGATTATAGTGTTGGCCCAATGGCTTTCCACTCTAGTTTTGATGATGATCAACACTCATGTAGTTATGTTTACTAATATTCTTGTGTTTCTAAGTTTCAGATCATTAACAGGATATTAGTTGGTGATTAGCTTCAACAAGATGATTAGAAGCTATCCATGATGATTCCGGTGCCAAAGCTTAAAGATCATACCTTTGCACTTGGAGAATCACGGAGTTTTGGAGCAAGTCTACTTGAAGATAGAAGATCTACAAGCAAGACTTAGGTATCCTAGTTTAGATAGTGTTTTAGATCCATTTGTAAAGCTTAGTTTAGTGGATATGCTCAAGTGCACAAAACACACACTATTTATGATTTGGTTTTTGGTTTTTATGAATAGTTGATCAAAACAAGTTTACATATGGAATATGTATAGTAGATGTTTTCTATTTATACATACATGCTTTAACTTGGTAAACAAACTTATTTGGATATCCCTATTCATGTTTTGGAAAATCAAGTTTGACAAAATACAGGTTTTGTTTTTGATAAAAATTTGCAAGACTCTAAAATGAATTGATATGTTGATATATTGTCTTGAAATTTCTATCACGGGTTTATGTTTCAATATAAAATGACAAAACAATTTTTATGGAATTTTCAGAAAAGATAAAAGATTTTTATAAATATTTTTTCCAAAAATTCTGACCTGATTTGTGCTGACAGGCTGGTCGGTCGACCGTGTCGGTCGACCGCACCAAGGGCCGGTCGACCGACCCGGTCGACCGACGTGCACAGACGTGCACGTCTGTTAGGCACAGATCCGGTCGACCGGGTCGGTCGACCGAAGTGAGAGTTCTGCTCACTGGAAATTTCGGTCGACCGGGCCGGTCGACCGATAGTGCCCAACGGTCATATTTCTGACCGTTGACGGTCGACCGGTGGCTGTCAGAATTGCCACATCAGCCTAACGGCTAGTTTTGATTTTTGGCCTATATAAACCCCATTCCTTTGGGATTTTGGCTAAGGTTTTTCAAGAGAAAAATTCTGGTTTTCTGAAGAGTTTAAAAGAGTTTTAAAAGAGTTTAAGTGCTAAAAAGATTTAATCTTTATTTGTTTTTGTGTTTTTGGAAAATCAAAGAAAATAGGATTTGGGATATTTGTATTGATTTTCATTCTATATCTTTTGGCAAGAATTTTCCCAAGTATTTTTCTTTGTTGCTTGTTTCCAAAACACTTAGTTTCCACTTGAGCTATATCTTCTATCCTAAGTTATTAGGATCTTTGTTTTGTGTGGAAAAAGAAAAGAGAAAAAGAAAGAAAAGAGAAGTTTGTGGTTGTGGAACCACTTGTTGTAAACCCTCCTTGTTTTTGTGAATCCCTCTTCGGTAGAGGTGATCGGAGTGGTATTGTGATTGGTTTGTGAGCCTCTTAGGTAGAGGTGGTTGTTGTATTTGGCTACGGGCCGTATCCCTCTTCGGTAGAGGTGGATTGTGGTTGTATAGCCTCGGTGGCTTTGTACGGTTGAGAGAGGAGTTTGGTACTCCTATAGTGGATTGGGAAATCCTACACGGTGGTGTAGGCGGGGAAGTAGAGCTAGGGGCTCGAACCTCGAAACAAATTTGTGTGTTTGCGATTGATCCAATTACTCTCAACTCTACTCTCTTATATTTGTGCAAGCATCATTCATTCATTGCATCATATATATTTGCGTGGGATTGAGCATATTCATACTTGCTTGCATTTGCACCTTGCATATTATTCATATTGTTATATATTGTATATGCTTGGATTGCTTGTGTGTGTGCAACACTTATACTCATCCAACAAGAGCTTCATATAGCAACCTCAACCCATTCAAGGGGAATCAAGAGGTGCTTGTCCAGAGCCTCGCAAGGGGAATTCGGCAACACTTGTTGGATTGTACTAAGTGTTCTTGTAAGATTGTTTTAGCTTCCGCATTTAGCACACTTAGTTTGCATTAAGTTCACTAGATTAGCACTTTCACCTATTCACCCCCCCTCTAGGTGTACTTTCAATTGGTATCAGAGCTAGTGCTCCTGATATTAGGCTTAACATCCTAGGAGTGAGATCCATTTGCTTGCTAATCTTGTTTGCATTTGTTTGATTGCACACATATAGTTTGTACCCATGGACTTCATGACCCCACCTAGCTATGACCCTTCCAACATTGTTGTATGGAAGCTTAGGATGTCCATGTACTTGAAAAACCTAGGCATACATGCTTATCTTGCCACTACCAAGAAATGCTATCTTGGTAATGGTGATCATATAGGGGCCAATGCACAAGCCCTTGAGGCTATTAGAAGCACACTTTCAAAAGATTATCTTTTACATGTTTCTAATATTGATTCCGCTTTTGTAGTGTGGAACAAATTGACAACCACAACCGCCACCTCCGAGCTTCAAGTACAAATCCAAGGAGAGGAATCTAGTGGAGAATCTGAACCACAATGCTTCATGGTCCAAGGGAATGACTCCCTTGAGGTACAATCGGAAACTCTATTAGATAGTGATGATTGCTCTAGTTCTTCTAATGATCATATTGATGCCCATGCTTTAAATGAAGAACTATCCATTGTATGTGAAAAATTAATAGAAAAATACAAGATTTTGAAAAGAAAAGTCTAGAAATGGAAAAAGAAAATAAATGTTTGCATTCTAGACTTGACAATGTTTTGCAAGAGAAGATTGAGGTTTCTAATGAAAGGGATTCATTGAGATCTCAATTAGACCTTGTTTTAAAGAAATAACTTTTTAAAATCTAAAAATGATTGCAATGAGGTTTTGACAAATAATGATGTTTTGTCTTCAAAAGTTGAATTTGTTTTAAAAGAAATGATTCTTTGAAAAGAGAAATTGAGTTCATTTCAAAAGAATTAGAAATTTGTTTAATAAGAATAATTCTTTGAAAAATGATATTGTTTCTCATGTTTGCCATGCTAGGGTAGTATCACATACTTCACTTAATGTATGTACCTCTTCTTCTATGATTAATGATGATATTTGTATGTTAAAGAAGAGAGTAGATTGTTTGGGCTCCACTATGAGCCAATGTGCCATGAACCATACACGGTTGGAAAATTTGCTTCGAAAGAAACAAGTTCCATCTTTTATGCATGCACACCCTCCACGGCATACACATGCTCCTCACGGACACCATCACACGTATGCTCATGTGTACACTTGTACACATTGTGGTCGAAAAGGCCACCTTGCTAAATTTTGCTTTGATAGACTACATGTTAATAATTTAGCAAATAAAAATAAATTTGTTTGGGTTAGAGAAGGGACTAACCCCCATGGACCCAAAAGAGTATGGGTACCAAAGACCACCCCTCCAATTTTTGATGTAGGTGTGGGCTCTCACATGACGTGAGAGTGTTGACACCTTGGAGTGGATGCGTTCCGTGCTTAAAGGAAACCATTTGGATGCATCACTTTCAAGGGAAGAAGAATTGGTGGAAGAGGACCACCATGTTTTGGAGACAAGGAAAGTTGCCCTCTTGGTTTTGGTAACAAATTCCTAAACTCCCATTTATTACATGCTTTACATTTTTATCATTCTTAGCATGTATTGATAGCATGTTTATTGTTTGTTTTATAACATGTTTTTATTGTCTTTGGATTGATGTGTAAATGCCATGCTTATTAGATCCTTGACATACATATATAGTATTTGAGACATATGCTTAAATGAACCCACATTTAGTGTTCTCATGTTTGTTTAAACTATAATGTACATCATGAATCTAATACATGTGTATTTGACATATTAATCTTGTGTTAGTTTTATCATGATGATGTTTGTTTTTGACTTGAGCTTCATATGGTATAAAATAGTTTAAATGTAGATTTTATTAAAACTTGCATGTATACATGTACAAATATTGAGTACAAATTGATTTATATATGTTTGCATTTCATGCTCATTTGTACCCTCTATGTGCACATGTATAAGCTAGTTTTAATGATTTTTCCATTCATACTTATTATGCCTATTTTCATGTCTTTACTTCATGTATATGTATTTTAAATTCAAATCTAATAAATATACATGTATACCCATGAGTCTTTTGCCTTCATGCAAATATTTTTAATAGACTCGTTTATAGTTGGGATAGGTATGTATATTGTTAGATTAGGATGAATCATACATATACCTAGAAGTTTGTTATTGAGTGTTTTGTTTAGCAAAATAATATTCGTATTTGCTTTGATGATTTGTATGTGTTTCGATGCTTCATGATTTGATTACATGTTTAGATGTTAGTTTTCATTAAGACTAGGATTTATACTTGTACATATAGTGGGATTCAAATAAATCTATATATGTTTGAGTTGAATGCTTATTTGTTCCCATTAGATGTGTGAGTATAGTCTAGTTTTGATGATTCGTACATTTTAACTTGTATTCCCATTTTTGATTTATGTTCATAAGTTTATTTCATGTATATGCTTAGCTTGCCAAACATTAAGATATACATGTACACCCCTTGAGTCATTTGCTTTTCATGCAAATATTTATATATGGACTCATTTGTGTTTAGGGATATGTATGTATGCTTATTGTTTGACAAATCATACATATACCTTGAAATAGAATTTGCTTTATGGAAATTGAGATTTTCATGTTTTATGTGTGTTTCATATTTAACTTCATGTATATGTCTATCTAGTCCAAACTAATCTTATACATATACATCCTTTTTGAGCCACGTGCCTTCATGCATATATCCATTGTGGACTCGTTTATATCTTGGATATGTATGTATACTTTAGTTTGTATTAGACATACATATGCCTTGAAGATTAGATAATATTAAATTTTTTTTTGCTTTTATGATTTAAGGAATAATTGAGCTAAATTGATCAATTTTCATGGTTTATGAAAATTATTTTGATTTATTCCTTACTTGAAGGATTTCGTACTAGTTAACAAAACTTTTCATTTTAACTAGTTCGTATTTTTCGTTGTGATATGAGTTATACCATGTTCATTATTGTTACTTCAATTGGTATCATTGAACTTTTTCAATTGGTATCAATTTGATCCTTTTTGTATACTCATAATTTTATTGTGTATGTATGCTTCAATTTGGTATCATCTATTGGTGATTGGTACACATTCTATTTCATACACATACACATTATTTGTTTGTGCTATTATATTTCTATATCTTATGCACAAATCTTGTTTATGCTAAAACTTGAGTTTTTAACTTTACTTCAATTGATTTAGTTTTCAATTGATATCTCTAAACAAGCCTATGCATGTTTTTAGTTGGTATTCCATAAAGGGGGAGAAAATTTGACTTTGTCTTTCTATTGGTGAAATTTGACTTTGTCTTTCAATTGGTATTTGTTTCCCACTCCCTTGATTTATGATGGAAAATAATAGTTTCTAATAGATATCACTTGTTTTTGATGAAGTAATTTCAATTGGTATCTTATGCCTTATGAAAAATATTTTGCTATTGGTATTAAGATGGTTTTGTGTTAATTGGTATCTCAAAATTTGTTTTAAGAAAGTTTCAATAGTTTTGATTTACATTGCCTATATGTGTATAGATTCATGTTGAGTGTATCCTATATTGAGGAGCTTGACAACTCTTCTTTATGAGATACACGTGTGTAAGGAGAGCTTCACATCTCTTTTTATGCATTATGTATTTTGTGTTATGTGAATTAGGGCGTGTCTTCCTTTCTTCATGTAATTCATATATGTAGGGAAGCTAACTTAACGTCTTCCTCTTCATGAATGTCTATCTCATATACCATTTATTGAACCATGTTGAATTTCTATTGGTATCTAGATGCACTTCATTGACTTATTTTTAATTGATATCAATGTTTTGATGTTTAACCCTTTATTGGTTCTTGATTTAGAACAAAAAGGGGAGAATAATGTGTTTTTCATGCTTTCACCCCTTTGTTGATGATTGACAAAAAGGGGGAGAAGAATTTGGCTTTTGGCTTTTATATGCATGTATTTGTTTTAGTAAGAATATGTTGTTTATGTTATTGGTATCTAGAGCTTAGAGTTTGTCTTATTTCATTGGTATCTAGAGCTATAACATGTTTACATTGCATATTATTGTTTATTTGTTTATGCATGAGTTAAGGGGGAGCTTCTTTGAAGCTTAACTTTAATCCATGCATATAACTCCATGAGTTTTGTCATCATCAAAAAGGGGAGATTGTTGGCCCAATGCTTTCCACTCTAGTTTTGATGATGATCAACACTCATGTAGTTATGTTTACTAATATTCTTGTGTTTCTAAGTTTCAGATCATTAACAGGATATTAGTTGGTGATTAGCTTCAACAAGATGATTAGAAGCTATCCATGATGATTCCGGTGCCAAGCTTAAAGATCATACCTTTGCACTTGGAGAATCACGGAGTTTTGGAGCAAGTCTACTTGAAGATAGAAGATCTACAAGCAAGACTTAGGTATCCTAGTTTAGATAGTGTTTTAGATCCATTTGTAAAGCTTAGTTTAGTGGATATGCTCAAGTGCACAAAACACCACTATTTATGATTTGGTTTTTGGTTTTTATGAATAGTTGATCAAAACAAGTTTACATATGGAATATGTATAGTAGATGTTTTCTATTTATACATACATGCTTTAACTTGGTAAACAAACTTATTTGGATATCCCTATTCATGTTTTGGAAAAATCAAGTTTGACAAAATACAGGTTTTGTTTTTGATAAAAATTTGCAAGACTCTAAAATGAATTGATATGTTGATATATTGTCTTGAAATTTCTATCACGGGTTTATGTTTCAATATAAAATGACAAAACAATTTTTATGGAATTTTCAGAAAGATAAAAGATTTTTATAAAATATTTTTTCCAAAATTCTGACCTGATTTGTGCTGACAGGCTGGTCGTCGACCGTGTCGGTCGACCGCACCAAGGGGCCGGTCGACCGACCCCGTCGACCGACGTGCACAGACGTGCACGTCTGTTAGGCACAGATCCGGTCGACCGGGTCGGTCGACCGAAGTGAGAGTTCTGCTCACTGGAAATTTCGGTCGACCGGGCCGGTCGACCGATAGTGCCCAACGGTCATATTTCTGACCGTTGGCGGTCGACCGGGCGGTCGACCGGTGGTTGTCAGAATTGCCACATCAGCCTAACGGCTAGTTTTGATTTTGGCCTATATAAACCCCATTCCTTTGGGATTTTGGCTAAGGTTTTTCAAGAGAAAAATTCTGGTTTTCTGAAGAGTTTAAAAGAGTTTTAAAAGAGTTTAAGTGCTAAAAAGATTTAATCTTTATTTGTTTTTGTGTTTTTGGAAAATCAAAGAAAATAGGATTTGGGATATTTGTGTTGATTTTCATTCTATATCTTTTGGCAAGAATTTTCCCAAGTATTTTTCTTTGTTGCTTGTTTCCAAAACACTTAGTTTCCACTTGAGCTATATCTTCTATCCTAAGTTATTAGGATCTTTGTTTTGTGTGGAAAAGAAAAGAGAAAAGAAAGAAAGAGAAGTTTGTGGTTGTGGAACCACTTGTTGTAAACCCTCCTTGTTTTTGTGAATCCCTCTTCGGTAGAGGTGATCGGAGTGGTATTGTGATTGGTTTGTGAGCCTCTTAGGTAGAGGTGGTTGTTGTATTTGGCTACGGGCCGTATCCCTCTTCGGTAGAGGTGGATTGTGGTTGTATAGCCTCGGTGGCTTTGTACGGTTGAGAGAGGAGTTTGGTACTCCTATAGTGGATTGGGAAATCCTACACGGTGGTGTAGGCGGGGAAGTAGAGCTAGGGGCTCGAACCTCGAAACAAATTTGTGTGTTTGCGATTGATCCAATTACTCTCAACTCTACTCTCTTATATTTGTGCAAGCATCATTCATTCATTGCATCATATATATTTGCGTGGGATTGAGCATATTCATACTTGCTTGCATTTGCACCTTGCATATTATTCATATTGTTATATATTGTATATGCTTGGATTGCTTGTGTGTGTGCAACACTTATACTCATCCAACAAGAGCTTCATATAGCAACCTCAACCCATTCAAGGGGAATCAAGAGGTGCTTGTCCAGAGCCTCGCAAGGGGAATTCGGCAACACTTGTTGGATTGTACTAAGTGTTCTTGTAAGATTGTTTTAGCTTCCGCATTTAGCACACTTAGTTTGCATTAAGTTCACTAGATTAGCACTTTCACCTATTCACCCCCCCTCTAGGTGTACTTTCATATAGTAGAAAAATAAAAGGGAAATTTTACTCACACTCTCCCTCTTTAATAACTACACTCATCCTTAAAATCATTTTTTGAATTACAAATTTTACTCATGAATGAAAATGTATAATACTTTCTAGCTTTCTTCTCTCTCATTTTCTCTCTAAAGATTTTCAACAATTTTCTTTCTGCACCCTTCTATTAAAATTCTCTCTATACTCTATGACTCTTCTTTCTTTTCAAAGGTTTAATTCGATCAATAGAGGCTGAAGACAGATGATCAGATGCTTCTGATAATCTAGTGTCTAGGGGATGACATTTGCTTCTGCTTCTTGTTCTTTTACTCGCGTTCCTGCTCCCTCTTTTGGATTGGGGAAGGACATGTTGGCTTCGTTGAGGCCGCGGGTGTTTTCGATTTGCTTGGCTATGGATTCCAAGGTTTCTGACATGAGCGTCAATGGTGAGCTCCCCATTCACATAATTTTGCAATTTTGTTAATTTTTTAGAATTTAAGAAACCCAAATTTTCCTTATCTGTAATTTGTGCTAAAATTACAAGTCTTTAAACATTTTATTATTCATAAATAAAAAAAATTACAAGTTTTCAAAGTCCTCATTAATCTTCTAGGGAATATTCGATGAGATCATCAATTATTTTATTTTGGCCTCTCTTTTTCGCATCCGGCCAATTCTTCCCACATATGGTCATCTCGATTGCTTCCGATGCCTGATGTGTTCTCGTATCTCACAACACTCGACTATCTGTACTAAAAGCAAACTTAGATGTCAATGTTACTATAGATGCTGGAGGAGTTATATATCACATGTCATGATGGAAAGCATATGATAAGTTGATTCCTGTGACTTCCACCAGATAAAAATATCAAAATTATCAATGAATCGATCTCAGGAGTTGCGGCATGTTGGATATAATAATGAAGCTCATCTAATGTGTCAGAGGTTCTAGATTTTTTGACGCTGATAAAACACTTAAAAATAATGAACATTTATATCTAAATGAAGAAGAAGTTTGAGATGATGAAGTAGATTGTTTATTTTCATAGGTAGCTTCATAATAATCATACAACTGATTTAAAGAAGCATCAATATCTACCCACATTATGACAACACTATTATCATATTCCATTATTTCATAAAAATTTTAAGTAAAAATTTACACCAATGAAATTTAATGCAAGGATCCATAATAGCATAAAATAAAAAATATATGGAAAATCTTTAAAGTATTTATTAAAATTTTTTCATAAGACCAATAATATCTCGAAGAAAATCATTATGTATGCATGTAGAAAATATCTCAGTAATTTCAGTTAACTCATAAAATATTAAACTAATTGTGAGATAATAAATATCAGAAAATATTTATTACGAGGCCATGCTTCAGTAATCAGTATGGGTTAGCTGAGGGGTGGTGATGGCAGGTTGATGGAAGAGGGGATGGGGATGTGGCTCGGCCACGTGGGGAGCCAGGAAAAGATGAAAAAGAAAGAAAAAGAAATAATAAAATAATAATATATTCGATCAAATTTGACTAATGCAGAAAATCCTTAAAATTTCATAAATAGAAAATATTATATTGAGAAACAATATAAAGTCAGATTCAAGAAATCCAATTAAGTTGACAAATTAAAATTCTGCAATCGATCATATACATGTCGAAACAGAATTTAGAAAACTATACAAAATAATTCTAAAATTTTTAGAAAATTGTGAAAATCTAAAATATTGAAACAATATTTGAAACTGAAATCGGTCAAATCTGACTATCAGAATGGTCAAATCAGGCAGTACACTGGGATCGGGTCACGGGTTTTGACTCGCTGACCCGGAATCCAAAATTCAGATCGATGCCAAATGATAATAAAAACAATAATAAAAGAAAATAATATGGGGAAAATAGGAAAAATATGAGCAAAAAATTGGGACACATATCCGGGTACCTATTCCGGGAACGGGTTGTTACAGAAGTCATGACATATAATGGAGAGAATGTGATATGATCTCACCAAAAGATCTGACTTGAACTTTGGCGAAGAAAGATGAACCTTACTTTGATCCTTTGTGCCGAAAAGAAAAGCCCCTTACTATTATCATAAGACTCAAAAGGAATTGGGCTATGTTTCTACCCTAATCTCGTCAAATTTTGGACCAAAAAAACGGACCACTAATCAGGAATATCGTCGTGAGAGTCAGATGTCAGCATTGGTCCCATCTTCAAATATTTTTCAGTAAACATGGTTTCAACCAATCATCTGAAAGAGGAAGATAAAGATGAAGCCGAAGAAATAATCCAGTCAGACAGCAATCCCTGGATCAAACACATAAACACACTTTGGGACATACACTTTGAACAACATGAGCCGCACCCATGGAGGATAATGTTATTCAAATTAATCTGAAAAATATGGCTAATCCCAAGCCCATCTTCATAAGTGAAAGCTTATCGTCCTCCAAGAAGGAAGAATAATATGTTTTATATGAGTATATATATATGTCTTCGCTTGAAACTACGAGGTCATGCCTGGACTTGACTTACAAGTAGCCATTCATTGCCTCAACATCAACCCTGATTGAAACCAGTCAAGTAGCAGCAATGACGACTCCATCTATAGATCATGGAGACAATTGAATTTGAAGTTAAAAAACTAGATTCTGAATTTGTTAGGGAGGAGCAATATCCAGACTGGTATCCAACATCGTTCCCGTCCCCAAGAAGAACGAAAAGATCCGAATTTGCATTGACTTTCACGATCTAAACACTGCTTCCCCAAAGAAGAGTTCTCTCTTTCGATCATAGATGTCATGATTGACAATACGTGCGGATTCGAGAGGATGTCCTTCCTGGACAACTTCTCAGGATATAATCAAATCAAGATGTATCCTGAAGATGAAGAGTATACATCCTTTATAATGCCACTAGGAGTGTACTGCTACACTGTAATACCCTTCAGATTGAAGAATACGGGGGTAATATATCAACGTGCCATGAATATAATCTTTCATGAGCACATATATAAAACAGTAGAATTCTATGTCGATGATAGCAGTGGAAAGCCGTAACAAAAGGAAAGCTGCAACAAAAGCAACCATCTTGCAGATCTGAAGAAAGCATTTGATATCATACAAGCGCATCAATTGAAAATGAACCCAACTAAGTTTTCCTGAGGGAGGCCAATAGCAAGTTCTCTTGGATTTATTGTAACGTTTAAGAGAAGTCATCTCGACTCGAAAAGATCCGCGCCATTCAAGAGATGCAACCTCCGAGGAATTTCAAAGAACTCAGAAGGTTGCAAGGACGATTGGCTTATATCAGAAGATTTATAGCAAATCTCTCCGGACGCTGCCAACCTTTACCAAGTTACAGAAGAAGTGTCTCAATTATTTGGGAAAGTGCTTGCCAGTAAGAGTTTGAGAAATCAAAGAACACTCACTCATTCACCTGTTCTTGCAGCTCCAGTATCAGGAAAGCCTTGATATATGTAAGAGTTATGGATCATTCTTTAGGAGCTTTATTAGCCTAGAATAATGATCAAGGTCATGAACATGCGATCTATTACTGAGTAGAATCATGATCGAGGTTGAACATAGTTACAAGCCGATCGAAAAAGAATGTCTAGCTCTAGTTTTCACCATCTAGAAAATGCGGCACTATCTTATATGCCAGTACATTCATGTTATCTTCAGAGTCAATCCTCTGCGATTGCTCGTAACAAAACCATCATCGCTAAAATGTAGATTAGTGAAATGGACTATCTTGCTCTCGCAGTACGAATGTGATTTATGCCGCAGAAGGCCGTAACAAGTCAAGTCGTGGCAGATTTCTTGGCAGACTATCCAGTCTCAGAATCCACCAAACTTTATGATGATCTCCCAGATGAAATCGTTAAAGTTTATATGACCTAAACATCCTTTGAAGAACAAGTCTGGCAACTATTCTTTGACGGCGCATCAAGAACAGATCCTAGGAAAAATATCGTAGTAAGAGTGGAGGTGGTACTTGTATCTCCACAAAATTACGTAATTCCTCATGCATTTTCATTAACCGAGTCGTGTTCCAATAATGTTGTGGAATACAATGCTCTATTAATTATAATGCAATTTGCAGAAGAAATTGGAGTATGCATCTCGAGGGTTATGGTGACTCTAAACTCATCGTTAACCAGGTTGAGGAGAGTACAAAGTTCGACATGAAGACTTAGTATCCTACCACAACACGAGCATCAACATGAATGAGGAGTTCAAAAGCTTCTACATCGATCATGTACTTCGCCAATAAAATGCACATGCAGATGCACTGGTATCTATTACTGCTTCGCTGGCTCTTCCAGCAGGAGCAATAGAAGAAGTACTCGTCCATAGCCGTGACTTGTACTGTCTAAAATTCGCCCTTGAAGGCAACAAAGCTCCAAAGAAAATCTTCAAATTAAAGTAATTCTCAAGACTTCAACAGTTCCAAAACCTAAGGGCTGACGACTCTCATTCATCGACTTTATCTTATACGGCATACTGCATGATGATCCTAAGGAGGCCGCTGCAATCAAAAGGAAGTTGTAACCCCTGATCCTTGATGTATGTATCACAATATCAGTACTTGATACGGTGTACAAAGTTGATTTGACCTTCTCGGTAGTCAGATTGAGCCAGTTTCAGTTTCAAATATTATTTTATAATATTTAAGATTTTTCAGAATTTTCTGAAATTTTTCTAAAAATGTTTGAAAAATCTCCGTAGTCGGTGTCGATCAATACCGTTAAATGGCTCAACGATTTTAATTCACAATCAGAGTTGATTTTCTAAATTTGCTTTCAAATTATTCTTCAAAATCATATTTTCTATTTTAGCGTATTTTTGGGGTTTTTTCTGAATTAATTAAAATTCGACTAAACCGTATCAGTGATACATTTCAAGATTTTTAACTTACAAATCAGAATGAATTTCTTGAAACTGATTTCACATTACTCCTCCGTGTAATATTCTCTATTTTACAAAATTTTTGGGAACCATTCAGGACTAGTCAAATTTTGACTAACTTAAATATTACTAATTAAATAATATTATAAATCCTTTTTTAATTTCTTCTTCATTTTCTTTCCCCAATCTTCTTCATTCTTCCCCACCGATTTTCTCAGCCGACCTCCACTGACTCTCTCCTTTTTCTTCTCCAGTAAGCCATCAATCTTCTCTCTTTCACTTATTAAAATCTCAAATTTCTTTTTGATCCCTTTCAAGTGAAACTCTCTCCACACCTCCTCTCTTTCTTAACTCTTCCCACTCTCTGGTTTTGGCTGGCGCCATCATCGCTAGTGACAACCCTGATTATGCCTTAGCTCTGGCTACCCATCACCCAACCAACCTTCACATCTCCTCCTCCAATTTCAACTCCACCCCGAAATCATCTCCTTCCTTCACCATCCAAACTAACCATCTTCTCCACCCTTCTCCACAACTATCACCACCACCATTTTCATCAACACACACCGCCACTGATTGCTAAAATAAAGAAAACAACCAATAAGTTTAAGAATGTACCGTGTAGCTTGTGGCTAACGGGTCGTGTCCACAAGGAGGGATGCGATGGAAGCTTTTCGATGAGTCGTTTTAAAAACAAGGAATTTGTGTTCGTTTTTTAGGAAAAAGAGAATGTAAGGAAAAGAGATGAAAAGAGAAATCTCAACTTTCAGAAAAGGATTTGGAGGAGGTGATTTTTAAAAAGCTTTAAGAGTTGTGATGTTATTTTATAATAGAAATCAAATCTGGGCTTACTATCTTCCTACTCAATTGTTCATTCTTCTCTTAAAGTATTAAGTCCCTCGAGTTATCATTTGCAAAACTTAAAGTTGCTTTTTTTAGAAAGCTTTAAGTAAAGCACATAAGATGCAGAAGGTTTGAGTCCTTTTTCTTCAAGAAAGAGTTGGAATCGGATATTAAAACATAAAGCGCGAAGAAGCAAGAATGAATTAAAAACGATTCACAAGAAGTTCAAGAAAGAATGGTGAATTCAATTATCCATACCCATCTTCATGTGCCTTCAAGAACACTTTCAAAAAGAAAGGCTTTTAAGGGAGGCATGCATATGAGTCATCGGGACTTTTTCTTTTAAAAACAGAAGAGAAGAAAACAAAAGAGAGTCGATAGCTAGCCCAGAAAACCTTTTAGTTATCCATGGAAAACAATAAAGCAAACATAAATATGCACAACATACCGAAACACGAGTGGAAGAAAAGGCTTGCTTCTTGTATTGCTGTCACTTCAATCTTCGATTACAAGCTCTCTGTCCTCTCTCTCACAAGTTTTAGACTGAACTACAAAGTAAACAATGAAATTACAACTTGAGTTCTAGCTAACAAAGAACCTAGATCCTAAGAAAATAAAAGCAAAATTTAATCCTAGTCTTCGCTGCCTTTTTCTCTGCTGAAAGAGGTATTTATAGCCAAAAACCACAGAATCAGGATCCCGGGAACGTTGGGGGAGCAAACGCTCCCCCAACTGAAATCAGTTGGCCGCGAAAACGCGGCTTGGGCCGCGTTTCCGCGGCCCTGGTGTGGCCACGTGGCCACACCAAGAGGGGAAAGCTTCCTGGTGTGAAGGGCTTCTCGCATATCCTGCTGGTTTTCTTGTTGCTGCTTCAACCACTGACTGAATCGGCTTTTTGATTTCTAGCTTCGATTCCTCGATTCAAGGAGAGTTTTTCTCAACCCCTTGATATGCCAAGATATAGCCTAGACTTCTTCACTTCGAATTTATTCTGAATTAATTCAGAATAAAGTGGGCTTTTGGGCTTGTTCTCCTTTTATCCCTTTGAGCATTTGGGCCTACATTTAGCAAAGAAAAAAGACAATTATTAATATCATTTATTAGCAAACAAGTGTGGTAAAGTGACAACATGAATGCAATGTATGTGACAAATCACACCCCCACACTTATCTTTTGCTCGCCCTCGAGCAAAAATCATTAGACTAACTCGAATCAATTATTAGACCACTTTCACAGGTCACTCGATTGCACTGAGCATGTGCAACAAGCCGTTAAACCTCTAGGTCACCCCTAGAGGACGAGTTTTGTCTCGTGAGGGTTTTCAGCGGATTACACCCACAAAATCCAAAAAGAAGAGAAAATGTTAGTATTTTCGAAAGCATTTTTTTTATATTTTTGAAGGAGAAAATATTTGAAGTATATTTGTGAGATCTTAAGTAATCTATAAGTTATAGGAATATCAAAATTTTCATTCCTAAACTTAGTCTCCATTCAAAAACATGTCATCAATTTAAGTAAGGAGTCAAATTGTACTTCTCATCTAGTCTATTAATTTACCCTGATTCGTATGCACCATCGTGACTGTGAATTTTACTAAGGGTTCTTCAATATTAACTCCTATGCATCATATTTATTTATTTTTTTTGTGAACTTTTATTCCTCAATTTCATTAGGCTTTCTAATCTGCCCATGTAACGAGCTTTCAGTCGGTGACACCCAAACCAGACGGTTTTAGGGCACCAGGTGAGAAAACACCCCTAAGGACCTAAACACCCGAGCAGATAAGGCCACGAAACTAAGGTTTTTATTTATACTATGTAACCCTTTTAGGCGTGAATACTTATGCTTCATGAGGCATAAATACCCAGCTTAATCAGAGGATACACATTATTTATACGAGGTACCCCTTTTAGGCGTGAATACTTATGCTTCATAAGGCATAATACCCAGCTTAATCAGGGAATACTCTTTTTTTTTCAAACTTGTCTAATTATCTTTTGCATAATACTAAGGTTTGCTTAGGCCAAAGCACCTAGCTACTCAATAATTAGACCCCTTTTTTTTTTTAATGAGGCACAAGAGTCTCTGTTTTCAAACCCTAAGTGTGTAAGTGTATTTTGTGTGCATATGTCATTAAGGTAAATATCAAGAATAGATTACTTTCCCAAATTTCTTCCTGACTCTAAAAATCAAACAAGTTATTTTATTTCGATCAAGTGTAAGAAATCCTAATTATAATTTTCCTATTCCTTAAAATTGACTTAAATTCTTACAAAAAATATATCAAATATTGTCTACCCTTTCAATTTTTTTTATTTTTTATTATCAGCCATGTTAGAACCCTCCCCCACACTTATCTCATGCATTGTCCCCAATGAATGAAAGAAATGTATAAGTGCATGAAATAAAATGGAAAGGAGGAAAGTTACCGATATACTGGGTCAAAAAGACCCATTACCGTTTCATCTACCGGCACCGATTCCAAGAAAGGTTAAGGCGTTGACCATTTACCTTAAAGTCATTTCCATTCTTGGGGTCACTGATCTCAACTGCGCCGTGTGGAAACACGGTCTTTACAACGAATGGCCCAGTCCATCGTGATTTCATTTTCCTGGGAAAGATGAAGCCTAGAATTATAGAGTAAGACTTTTTGACCAGGGACAAAGATTTTTCTTATGATGTGCTTGTCATGGAAAATCTTCACTTTATCTTTAGTGATCCTAGCATTTCATAGGCCTCATTTCTCAATTCCTCCAATTCGGAAATTTGTAATTTCCGAAGGTCACCGGCCTTAGTCAAATCGAATTCGAAATTAACTGCTTGATTGCCCATAAGGCTCGGTGCTCTAACTCAACGGGCAAGTGACAAGGTTTGCCATAGACTAACCTATAGGGAGACATTTCTAAAATCGTTTTGAAAGCGGTCCTGTAGGCCCATAGAGCATCTACAAGTTTTAAGGACCAATCTTTCCGGTTTTGGTTCACAGTTTTCTCCAATATAAGTTTGACTTGTCTATTTGAAACTCAACTTGCCCACTGGTTTGAGGATGATATGGTGTGGACAACTTGTGAGTTATGGCATACTTTCACATAAGGGCTTCAAAAGATCTATTGCAAAAGTGGGTGCCATTATCACTGATGATCGCACGAGGGTTCCGAAGCGAGAAAAAATATTCTCTCTCAAAAACTTTATGACAACTTTGTTATCATTAGTTTTACAAGGAATGGCTTCTACCCACTTGGACACGTAGTCCACAGCAACCAATATGTATTGGTTCCCAAATGAGTTAGGAAATGGACCCATAAAGTCGATGCCCCAAACATCAAAGAGTTCTATTTTTAGAATTGGGTTGAGGGGCATCATATTTCGATGTGAGATCCTACCTACCATTTGGCATCTAGGGCACGTCTTGCAATAATCATAGGCATCCTTGAACAAAGTGGGCCAATAAACCCGCTTTGTAGCACCTTTTCAGCAGTCTTGCGGGGACCAAAGTGTCCACCGCATGCAAGTTCGTGACAGAAGGACAGAACGCTCCTAACCTCCTCATCGGGAATGCATCTCCTAATAATTTGGTCGGAACAGTACTTGAAAAGATACGGTTCCTCCCAAAAGAATACCGGACTTGGGATAAGAACCGGTAAACTTCATTTTTGGACCAATGAGACGGAGTTTGGTTTGTGACTAAGTAATTCACTATATCAGCAAACCAAGGTTCCCTAGAGATAGCTAAGAAATGTTCATCAGGAAAATCCTCATTGATGGGTAACTCGTTGCATGGAGAATTGGGAATCCGTGAGAGATGGTCAGCAACGACATTTTCTACACCTTTCTTGTCTCGAATTTCGAGATCAAATTCTTGAAGAAGGAGGATCCAACGAGTGAGTCGGGCCTTGGCATCCTTCTTCATCATGAGATACCTAAGTGCAGAATGATCGGTGAAGATGGTAGTTTTGGACCCTAGTAGGTAGGGACGAAACTTCTCTAAGGCAAACACTACTGCCAAGAATTCCTTCTCGGTCGTAGTGTAGTTCAGTTGAGCGTCATTGAGAGTCCTACTAGAGTAGTAGATCACATGCTGCTTGTTATCAATACGTTGTCCTAGGACAGCGCCTATGGCAAAATCAGAAGCATCGCACATAATCTCAAACGGCTTAGACCAATCGGTGCAGATATGATTGGTGCAGAAATCAGCTCTCTCTTAAGCTTCTCCCAAGAAGTGATGCAGTCAGCATCAAAAGTGAAGGACACATCCTTAGCTAACAGATTAGTCAAGGCCTAGCAATTTTGCTAAAATCCTTGATAAATCTTCGGTAGAATCCAGCGTGTCCTAAGAAGGATCTAATGTCCTTAACGCATTTGGGCATGGGAAGCTTAGCAATAACCTCAATTTTGGCTCTATCCACTTCTATTCCTTTCTTGGATATTTCATGACCCAAGACAATTCCATGTTTCACCATGAAGTGGCATTTCTCCCAGTTTAGTGTCAAATGTTTTTCAGCACAAAGTTGGAGGACGAGTTCAAGATGGTGGAGACATTGAGTGAATGAATCTCCGTAGATGGAGAAATCATCCATGAAGATTTCTAAGAAGCGCTCTACCATGTCAGAGAAAAGACTCAACATGCAACGTTGAAACGTTGCTGGGGCATTGAATAAGCCGAATGGCATTCGACGATAAGCAAATGTCCCAAATGGACAGGTAAACATGGTCTTTTCTTGGTCCTCAGGAGCGATAGGGATCTGGTTATAGCCCGAGTAACCGTCCAAGAAGCAGTAGTACTCGTGACCCGCTAAACGTTCAAGCATCTGATCAATGAAGGGAAGTGGAAAATGGTCCTTACGAGTTGCAGCATTCAGTTTCCTATAGTCAATGCAAACTCGAATCTTCGTGGGAAGTCGAGTTTGAACCAACTCTTTGTTCTCGTTTTCCACTATGGTGAAACCAGATTTCTTTGGGACCGCGTGGACAGGACTGACCCATTGGCTATCCGAAATGGGATAAATTATCCCATTGTCTAAGAGTTTTATGATTTCAGCATGAACAGCCTCTTGCATAATAGGGTTTAACCTACGCTGCGGGTCTCTCTTGGGTGTGGCGTCTTCATTGAGATGGATGCGGTGTTGAACGATGTTGGACTTAATCCCTTAATATCAGTCATAGTCCACCCGATGGCTTCCTTATGTTTTCTTAGAATATCTTTCAAATCTTTTCTTTCCCGTCATTTAAATGAGAGGCAATGATGACGGGAAAGGTCTCTTGTTCGCCTAGATAGGCGTACTTGAGATGCGCAGGAAGGGCTTTCAATTCTAAGGAAGAGGCAGCTCACTAGAAGGACTAGTCAAATCTGTTGGCTCCATTGTAGGTGAAATGGGTTTGAAGCCCAATTCACGACAGAATCTACCACCTGATCGAGATTAAAGTCATCAGACTCTAACTTGAAGTCAATCTCCATTTTTGAATCCAATTCTTCCCCGTGTTCACTTGTCAAGTTCTCAATTTGGTTTACTTCAAAGGTTTGGTCCTCGATGTCACGGGGTTGTTTTCCTAGATGGAAGACATTGACTTCTCTAGTCATGTCTCCAAAGGTTAACCTCATAGACCCATCCTGCAATTGATGATGGCATTAGCAGTGGCAAGGAATGGTCGACCTAGGATGACCGGAGTTTGAGCCCTACGATTGGAGTTGGATACAGGTTGTGTCTCCAAAACTATGAAATCGACAGGGTATATGAACTCTCCTACCCGAATCAGGACATCGTTAATTTCCCCTTTTGGAACTTTAACAGAACGGTCAGCCAGTTGGATGGTGACTCGAGTTGGACTAAGGTCACCCAACTCGAGTTGTTGATAAACAGAGAATGGAAGCAAGTTGATACTTGCTCCCAAGTCAAGAAGTGCCCGACTAATCTCGGCTTGTCCTATTGTGCAGGCAATGGTAGGGCTACCTGGATCTTTGTACTTGACAGGGATAGGACCCGAAAATAGCTCACTAATTAGTGGCTAGGAAGACTTTCTTAGGAACATTAGTCTTTCTCTTCTTGGTGCACATGTCCTTAAGAAACTTAGCATAGGAAGGAACTTGTTGGATGGCATCAAGGAGTGACACATTTATTTTCACTTGGTTAAACATCTCGATTATCTTGTCCAAGTGCGAGTTTTGCTTGTTGTTTTTCAGCCTATTCGGAAATGGTACTATAGGCTGGTGCACCTGGCTGGCTGACTTGTCTTTTTCAGACTCGTCCGAATTGGAAGAATTTGGATGGGATGAGGTGGAAGCTTGATTGTGGTTGTGCTGAATAGGATTGGTGGGTGTTGACACTTGGTTATCAATTTTTTTTCCTGACCTCAATGTATGCACAACATTACATTGATTAAATGAAGGATCCTCAGCCAGATGAGCTTGTTGGGAATTCCTCGGATTGGTGATTGGCTGACTAGGCAGGGTACCCTTTTGTCTCTCATTTGTGGGTTGGCCAGTTGACTCATTTGAACTTCTAGTCTCTGAATGGTTTGCATGAGAGAGTCTTGTTTTTTCATATATCTCTCCATATTTCTCTCAAAGTCAGTCATTCTTCTTTCCAATTGAGGATTATGGAAGGAGGATTGTGGAGCTTGGTTAGGAAAGTTCTGTTGATAATTTGGAAAGCTTGGTGGATGGTTGGGAGAATTATTATGGAAATTGGAGAAGTTGGGTTGATGATTGGAAGAATTGTTACCATGATGGAAGTCGTTAGCATGATTGGATCGTGAATGGTCATTGTTGTTCTGGCTCCATGAGAAATTAGGGTGATTTCTCCAGCCGGGATTGTACGTTGGTGCGTAAGGATTATTGTTCGGCCTTGAAAAAGTCGCATTCATTGGTTTGTGATAGGATTGCTGAGCTTGAAACACTGGGCATTCCTCGATACATGGTTCATGGCTTGACAGTAAGTGCAGCCCGGGGGTGAAAATTGGTTCGGCTGACTTGATTGACTGGACTTGTTCTTTCGTCTCTAGAGCTTCCAGTCTTCTAGCTAAATTAGCTAACTTAGCCTCATTAGCGATGGACGATTCTATGGAGTGGAGACCTCCTTTTGAAGAGATGGAGTTAGGATTCTTATAGGTCTGATTCGCAGATTCCCATTGGATGGTTTTCTCAGCTAAATTTTCATACAGATCCCATCCCTCATCTTCATCTTTCTGTAAGAAACCCCCTTGGCACATACTTTCTAAGAGGGTTTTGGTGGAGTAGTCTAAACTGTCATAGAGAATTTGGCATTGTCGCCATTTCTCTATTCCATGATGTGGACATTGGACAAGGAGGTCCTTAAAGCGTTCAAAGTACCTCCAGAACGGTTCACTAGGTTCTTTCTTAAATTGCATGATCGTCTTCCTAATGAGAGCGGTTTTATGGATAGGATAGAATTTCTTCAAGAAGACCTTGATGAAACCATCCCAAGATGTGATGGAACCGCTGCTAAGCTATAGAGCCACTTTTTCGCTAGGTCCTTAAGTGCAAACGGGATAAATCTCAACCTAATAGCATCGTCTACAAGGTGTGGGATTTTCATCATAAGACATACTTTCTCAAATTCTCTTATGAAGAAGTAGGCATCTTCGGACTCTAGACCATGAAATTTGGGGAGTGTGTTGATGAATTGAGGCTTGAGCTCGAAATTGTATTCACCAACCGATGGAAGTGAAATGCACGATGGAAGTGAGGTCCTAATGGGGTAGAACCTTGTTGACACTTAAAAAAGACAAGATTCTCATTGGTCCGAACGATGTCTAAACTTGTTGACATTTACAAAAGACAAGGGACAGACAAGCTGAAGACCAGTTTTCACCCACCTCCAAGGGGCAAGGAAGCGGTTTGGACTCCACTGATCCAGCAAGCAGAACAGTGAAACCCGGATTGTTTCTAAACAGACCTCAGCAGGTCTAAGATGCTAGCATTTAGCATTACATTAGCCCAAGGAGATAGCCTCGATTGAGAGGCTAGCATCATCCAACTTAGCCAGGAAGCTAACTGATAACTTCGCCGAAAATCCTCTTTTCGGACTTCGCTAAGGATTGCCTCTAGCTCCGCTATCAGCCTGCTATGGTCAACCTTTGACCAATCAAAATCTCCTGATGAGATCGGATTCAATCTAATCAAATCCAATCGGGATTCAAATATGGCAGGTGATTGCCGCAATCTCTTGACTCTCTTAAAACGAGTAAGAGGATCAAGGAGAATCTCCCAACGATATGGAAAGGATCAAAACAAATCAGAAAGATCCACCGACCTGCCAATTCTAGCTCCGCAGAAGCTATCCTAGCCTCGCAGCAAGGCTACTTTCCAGATTTAAACAGATTCGGTTCAATCTGTTTCCATATCTTCAAGGGGACGATTATACCCTTGCTCTCCCTATAAATAGCCCGCCAGGGGTACAAGGAGAGGAACACGAAGAGAGACGGAGAGGAATCAAGGAGAGACGCATACATACGGGAGGACTCCACAAGCAGAGGCTTCTTCACAAGGCACCGCGCGTTCTCAAATTCAGAGACCTTTTAGAGAATTGCTTTCTCTAATCAGGGTGTTGATACCCTAACGTCGTCCTTCTTCTCAAGGAATCTCCGGAACCAGGCGAGAAGGAATTCCTTATTGAAGGCGATTTGAGAAGCAGCAAGAGGGTTCTACCAACCTTCTGTTCTCTGATTCCCCGAACCAGGCGAGAAGGGAATCTCATCGCTCGCATCGTCAAAGGGACAAAGTGGTCGCGCGCTGACCAGACTCCTATCGGCACATTTTCCAGAATCTCTGAGGAGATCTACTTGTAATCTTTTGAGAATACTTGTAATTTAGCTCCTCAAACTTTATTTGTAAGTTTTCCCCCTTTGCAAACATAATGGAAAACAAGATGGCGACTCCGCTGGGGATTGTATTCTCCTCTGCTGAGAATCAAGTGTCGCAATGCGACGATCAGACCTTCGGGTCTATCTCTGAATTCAGAAAAGCCGGTGCAGCCAGATCTTCTCTGGCTAAATCTTCAAGCGAAGTCTCTGCGGAGACGGAAAAGGTTCTCTGCAAACCTGCCAGTTCTCTGGCGCAATAAGGAAACATGCCCGCAGCCCAGATCCTGCACTTTTGAGAACCTGGTTATCCAGATCGATCAAGGAAGATTTGAAGAAGTCCTCTCTGGGGTGGCCTGACGCTTCGAGCACGGAAGCACAGGAAGGTCTTCATGGCCAGGTTTCAAATCAGAAACCAGAGGCAGAATCTTGCCAACACCCCACAGCCCCGCTTGTGGCTATTCAGGTTCCTTGCGAACCTAGGCGTCCCCTGTCAAGGCTGATATGGAAGCCTAAACAGGAGTCTTCAACCAAAGCTCCCGGAGTAGTCATGCCGAGACTGCGCCTCTCCCGCGAAGAAAAGGGTAAGATGTCCATCTGCCCTGACGATGCTGCCAGCCATGAAGTCACGACGGCAATCATACCGTCACTTGAATCAAAGGCAGCGAAGCCTCATGTCAGCCTCGCTCGTACAAGCGAAGCTATTATACCACAACGAACTCACTGGGTTCGCGGCCGCAAGGCTAAGGCCGCAGTGTCATCTGAGGTTGATCCCCTTCGCAGCAGAATAGCGGGCAAAGCACCACAGCGTGCTCCGCTCCCCATTCATCAGGCACTAAGCTCGCACCTGTCGGCGAAGCTAGCGCCAAAGTACTATTCAGTACTAATCCCTTCTGCAGGGATAAGAAGAACGGAGCATCATCCCTTGTACGCTCCAAAAAGGCCTCTCTACGGGGTTGTTCAGGCTCTGTTGAGCCTAACCTTCGACAATTCTTGACGAACAAGCGGGAATTGGAGTCTCTCCAAACCACTTCCCCGTGTGTCAAAGAGGATGCCGACTTGTGACAATCCATTCAGCCCATTGTCGGCAATATCCAATCAAGGTGGCACCTCCGCACCGTCAATCGGTGTTTGACCGGTTATCCGCACATGCCATAAAGAAACATCATGAAAGGAGCGCTTCGCGAGGCCTAGCCTTCGCGTCCGTCAACATGACCGAAGAGGACGAGAGCGACACAGGGAAGGTCATACATCTGATGATACCCCTTTCGGCTCCCCAGATCCAGATTATAGCCCGGGCTTAGGTGAAGTCTTGGTGCGCGAAGAAGGTGTTTTCCGAAACACCAGATCCAGGGTAGCGATACCCTATAATTATGAGCAGCCTTCTTCCTCAAAGGCCCTAATCTCGCCACAGTCCAGACGATCACCCCAATCATCTGATGGAGAAGATGAAGACAGCGGGTATGCCTCTTCAGCAACAGTCAGTTCTATACGGACAGACAAAGCATCGGTCAATATGGCCGATAACGCCAATGATGATCTTCGTCAGCGCCTGGAAGCTCAGGAGCAAACTTTCAGAATTTAGCAAGAGGCCCTGGACAATATTCAACAGATGCTCGCTCAGCTCCTCAGCAACCGGAATGATGATACCGGGAGCAATCATGATGAGGAGGGACACCTCAGCAACGATCCGCCCAAGACGGAGAAATCTAAGGGAGGCTCTTCCCTGGATGCCGAAGTCCTTAAAGGCCTTCAAGCTCAAATCGCATCCCTAGCTCAGAGGGATGAATTAAAGAAGGTAGGGGCAGTCCGTCCTTATCCGCTGGAGTGGGATTCGGTGCCATATCCGCCAAAGTTCAAACCACCAACGTTGTACACGTATGATGGTAAAGCTCGCCAATCAGCACATCTACTATTTCCGGTCCCAGACCAGTAATGTTCTAAACAACGATGCCATCATGGCTAGGTTGTTCAACGGCACCTTGAAAGGGGTGGCATTCGACTGGTTCCGAAGCCTTCCTCAGGACTCTATCAATTCCTGGGTCGACCTGGAAACTCGGTTCCTCTCTCGCTTCTATGAGGATGACACCGAAGTGACCATGGACAAGCTCCTTTCCACTGTGCAGAGGAAAGGCGAATCTGTCCGTGAATACATTGAGCGGTTCAGAAATCTATCTCTAATGTGCCCAGCAGGGATGCCATTACCCATGCTCTTACAGACATGCAGGCACAACTTCTTGGATCAAGTAGAAGTCCGCATGGGGGCTGTCAAAGCCCATACTTGAAGGAATTGGTCGAACAAGCTGAGATAGCCGAGAAATTGGCTAAGAAGTTTGAGCCATCCGCCCCTAGGAGCAAATGGGGCGCGAACAACAAAGGGCGTAGCGATCTCCCGCAGTCTTCCCAAGCTAAAGGGAAGGAGATTATGTCCGTCGAGCTGACCGGGGACATGCAGTCAAAGGCCAAGAGAGCGGCGTCAACAGCCAAGAGCCCAAGTTTCCTCCGAAGCAGTACTCCTTCAGAGATGACCAGGTGGTCACGATATTCCATCTGCTCCACAAAGGGAACAAGATGAAGCTACCGGACGCTCGGCGTCCCAATGAGATAGGGCGTACAACGACCCTAAATACTGCCTCTACCACAGGATGATCCACCATCCTACTGACAAGTGCTATGTTCTCAAGATAGAATTCAAGCCTTGGTCGATGCCGGAGTCCTCACATTGAAGACGGAACAGAAGAAAGTCACTGCCAATATGGTGACTCTTGAGTTCGGCACTGCTCAGAAGGTCACAGTTCCCGACGGGACCTATCCGGCCCCCACACCGCGGTTGAAGTCAAGCATTCTTCAACCATGGCTAAAGTTGACAAGGGTCTCGTCCCCTTGACATTGGAGACAGGGGAAGTTATGTGGATACACCTGACCTCGTCCGAGACGTACAGCGGACGTCGAAGGACTCCAGCAAAAAGGGCAAGTCCTGCAATGTCATCTCTGTCCTGCCAGATGATGGTAATCTTACTTCGGCTTCCCTCAGCAATTCAGAAGAAGAGAAGCATGCCTGTACAACGCAGGCAGATGCACCTCAACAGACAGGCACCCCGGTCTGGAAGATCATACTTAAAGCAGTATGAAAAGTCTACTGACGAGATACAACAGCAAACGACGTCAGTACAAGTACCAGCATCCACTCCAGTCTTGACCAAAGGGAAGGAGAAGCCTAAGGAAGTGCGGTTCGACCATGTGTTGAAGAAACCGCCAGGCCAAGGGATAGCCACGCCCTTTCGCTTTGATATATTGGCCACTTAGCCAATATCCCGGCTCGTATCACAATACACGAGCTCCTTCGTCTCTCTAAAGAGATAAGAGAGGCACTCAGAGATGCGCTGGCCGACTCGGAGTCCTTTCTGACATACATGCCTGAGGTTCCTGGTGATGAGATGCAGCCTTCCTGCTCAGAGTGCCATCACGCACAGTCCAAAGTGCCTGCTATTACCTTTACGGCGGAAGATATGCTTCTCAAAGACAACAAGCATGATCGACCTCTGTACTATACCGGATATATCGGTTCAACATGCATTGAAAGAGTACAAGTCGATCCGGGGTCTGCACTCAGCATCATCCCCAAAAGGCTCCTCTATTTCCTCGGCATACCATTGTACAGGTTGTCCGCAACCACCACTACAATATATGGTTTCAACGCCGGGAGCAGCCATCCGCTTGGAAAGATTCGGCTCCGCTGCAGAATCGGAAGCCTGAAGTCAGAGGTAACATGCTATGTCATCGACGCTGACACATCATACAACCTGTTACTAGGAAGACCTTGGATCCATGCCACTGGATCGTTCCTTCCACTCTCCATCAGTGCTTCAAATATGTTGAAGAAGATGCGACAGTACGAACTGTCTTCGCTGAAAAGCAACCCTTCAAGGGGGTGGAAAACTACTTCACCGACGCCCTCTTGTATCAAGAGGCCGACGGAACGCCTGCACAACCATTGCCAGACGATGATGAAAGTGGCAATGAGGCGGATTCAGAATCCGAAACAGGCGTGCCAGCCATTTCGATTGGCGAACAATTGTAGCATGCTTTAATGACCCCCAATGTAATATCCCTTCCGATGAAGAGGGAGAATGGGTAATTAATGATAGTATCACTTTTGTTTATCCTACGAGCATCGAGTCGATTAAATCCATAATGGATGGCTCTCTTCATATGCCCGTACATGAGCCAAGTTCGGCTACTACATCTGTGGAG
>JAVJIF010019135.1:0-68200 GCA_038442645.1 Agave tequilana | reverse complement strand
GGAAGAGTTCGAGGTCAGTTTGAGTGAAAACGTAATTTTGCAAAAGTCAGGGGCTTAAACGCAAAATAGACAGAGATACAAAAGTGCAAATTAATTTAACATTCTCCTTTGTAATTTTGTAACTATTTGGACTTTCATGTAAATAGCCAAACCCTAAGCTATAAATAAATCATGTAAAGACTAAGCTTTGAGGAGCCTTTTGTTTGCCAGATTTTGCCACTTTTCGAATTTAATTAAAATTAATTTTTGATTTACGGTGGCTTGCTTTCTCTCTTTCTCTATAGATTCAATTTTTTTTTCTGCAATTATTACTAATGCATCATGCCTAGTGTTCCGTGTGAACGGCAACCGCGGTGGGCTGTCAATTGCTGCCCTCCACGAGTTTTCATCTTGTACGCCGTGCTCGAGAAAGTAATTGGCCGTGCTCTGTTTCTCGTGTACGAGACCCCAGGTGAGAAGGGAGCTGGATGGTTTTCTCTCTGGCCGTTGGTTTTAGTGCGGGTCCATGCCACATGTGGCTGTGCACAACAAAAGCAGGGGCTTTCAGTCTTGGATTTGATGCGCAAAGGAACCAAGTACAATGGTCTCTGTTCATGCAAGATTCACCATTAGGTTTTTGGGGCCCACACAATTGGCATGTGGGGTTCATTCTTGGGTGATGGCAGCAAGCACGAAGGTAAGTAATTTTCCCCCCTTTTAGGTAATTTAATTAGGTGATTTAATTAATGCATTAGTACTTAGTTTAAATAGTTATTTAGTGTAATTAATTATTTGCTACAGTTAGTAAAGTAGAAATTTAATTTTGATTATTGTTGAGTATCTTGTTAGTAGTAATTTTGTTACTAGTTTAATCATGTATAGCTAAATTAACTCAAAGCATCAATGAGAGATGAACCTAAATTAAATTCATGTGCACCCAGTTAATTCTCATATCTCGGGCTTACACACATCAATTGAACTATATTTTTTAGGAGATTATTTCTAAAACTAGTAGGTATTTGATAGGTTGTGTTTGGGGTTTATAGTCCATGCTTAGGATTTTACTGCTCTTTTCTGTATTTAGTTTAAGTTATCAATTTTACCTTTGATGGTTCATGTAACATGGATAATACCTGTACTTAAATCTAGCGTTCAAACTTAGTTTGCTGTTAGAAGTAGAGATTTGGTGAATAACAACAGACCGGTATGGAGACTGAGATTGACCACTTGACCCTAATTTAGGGGATTGGACCCTAGGTGCTTGACTTTTCTTTTATATAATTTGTTCAAACAGCTTAAAACTCATAAAACATTTGACAATTCGCCGATAAGTGTTGAAACCGTAAGAACCACCTGTCCCTGTGGATCGACCCTCAAGTGCTACATCGAACGAACGTGCGCTTGCGGTATCTAAAACGAGGAGCGAAATCTCCCCAACAATTGGTTAGATAGACTATGATGAATTAAATTAAACCCCCTTTTGTTAAAGCATGGTGATTTGCTCTAAAATGAATCTTTGCATGATGATGTGCGGAGTAGAGAGAGATCTCCCGATGCTTAAGCCCGAATTCATCTTTATCCCCCAAATTCCTAATTTCTTCTCTCTTTCTTCTTTTCCCCTTTCATGTATTACATCAGTTTGGAATCAGAGCAAGTTTTTCTGCTTTATTTCCACAATCTCCCTCCACAAAAAAAAATTTCAAGCCAGATCTAGAAGTGTTGATGAGCCAGACCCAGAGCCAAAATTGAAAGAGTCTCTTATAGAGACCCACGTAAACCTTGCAGTTGAGCCTGTTATGGAGTTATCACCTTCTTCGTCAGCCATGAGAGTTCCCTTATTCCTGAGGCCGCCTGACGTGTATGACCCGTTGCAGATCTTTCTACATGAGGCAGTTTCACGGGTATTTGGCATCTCAGTACGCGATTCAATTTTCATCAGAGCTGAGTTGAGTTATTTTACTGCATTTATCTTGCGTGAGCTACCTCTGATTGTAACTGATCTGTCACGTGAGCCATTCCTTCTCCAACCACCACCGTGGCTCAGGCTTGATGCATCAGTGTCACTTCCCCGACCACCACCGTGGCTCAGGCTTGATGCATCAGTGACTTCCCCGACCACCACCGTGGCTCAGGCTTGCTGCATCAGTGTCACTTTCCCGACCACCACCTTGGCCAGATTGATACGAGGTGTGGTACAGTTCTACCTCGGTCGTGCCTGCTACTTGTTGCCACTGCATTCACCAGAGATGAATGCTTCTAAGTAGGAGAGAATGATGGAGATCGAGTGATTAGGATTTAGAAGTTAAGATTTTATTTTATTTAAATTTAGATTTAAATCTAGATTTAGTTAAGATTCGATTGGATGTGATTTTATCAATAACTGCACGCCTGATGCACGTGTTATAGGCCTATTAAGCCAAGAGTTGTATTGGTTCGATAGACTATGATTTCTAAATATCGGATATGGAGATCGTATCGGATGAAGGTTTTTCATATCTAATATCGGATATCAGGAGATATCGGGCATTCATATCAGACACTATATATAATGAAATATTGATAACTAAAAAACTGGTTTAGAGTCATAAAATATCATCTACCTAATAAAAATGATGGAATATGTTTACAAAGACAGTAAAAAATAATGTACATTTGCACGCAGTCGTGCAATAAATAAGTTATTTCATATCGGGCGATATATTGGGCGATTTATCGGCCAATATCGGGGAATTTATCGGGGGATATTTCAAATATCGACCATTTTTCGTTGCAAACGATATGGCGAACGATTTCCTCATATCGTATCGACAGCAGGCAAAAAAGGAGAAATCAGACGATATCTCGACCGACTCGGCCGATATTCAAAACAGGGACTGTGATGAATTAAATTAAACCCCTTTTGTTGAAGCATGGTGATTTGCTTTTCAAAATGAATCTTTGCATGGTGATGTGCGGAGTGGGAGAGAAATCTCTCGGGTGCTGAAGCCCGAATTCATCTTTATCCCCTAAATCCCTAATTTCTTCCCTCTTTCTTTTTTCCCCTTTCCTATATTACATCATAAGCACTATGCAATAAATAAGTCAGAAAATTAAGAAAATTATTTTAAGTTACTAAACTTATTATCAAATGATCAACCCAAAATTCATATTCAGAATTGGTGTTAAAACTCCAAATAAGCAATAGCTTTATTTTTCTCCTTATAGTCTGCGCACTGGATCATGCCATTTACTGATTTCGTCAAGCTTGTAATGTTAAATTATTGATTTCCTTTCCTCATCTAAGAACATACAGTCCAATATTGATCAGGTGCGGTCTAAATATAATTTCCTTTGAATATTGCTGGTCCATTTTTGTTAGATCCATATGTGATATAGAATAACAGTTTGTACACATAACTAAATTAGCAGGACAATTTCAACACAATCCATATTCATATGAACGCAATTTTATTTTGTCATCTTATAACAAACGTATAATTAATAATAATAAAAATTATATCCCACCTATGACTATTAGTGGCGCAAAAAAAAAAAGAATAACTAGAACTTCACAGAGAAACTATATTACACATAAGAGTGGATCTTGGAACATACAGAAATTTATTTTTTATATCTATAAATTTAAACAACACCCATTCTTTACTTTCAAGTTTATAATACGCTTTTGATATATGAAAACCTTTGCATCATCATGTTCCATAATGCATTCTACTAGCCAATACCAATACTAAAACTAATTAATCCCATCCCCAAATTACATTTCATTTAGAATCCAGAATGAGAAGACTTAAAAGCCAAATAGATTTGCGATGAACATCAAATTACAGAACAGAATATTCAAAAAAAAAACAGCTTCCCCAATCATAACTTAGGTCCAATTAAATTTAAGACAAACTCAGTGGGCGACGAGAAATGAAGAAGCATTAGAAATTATTTTCAGTATGAATGAATGAATGAATGAAGATAAGGGATAAAGAGCAAAGAAGAGCTAACCTGCGCCGAATCGAAGCTTTGTCGCTTTGGGGAAGATGGAGAGGGTTAGGGTTTGGCTTTGGGTGGAGAGAAATGAGTGAGAGAGCGAAAGCGCTCGGGTTTTAGCGTATGGGTTTCTGGTTTGAGTTCGGACATATCAGAAGACCCGATCCAAAACCGGCATTTGTGGCTTTGATATTAAATTTACTGTTGCATAGTCGCTGTTTGTGGAAACTGACCGATCGATCTGGAGAATGAAAAAGATGGAAGATAAAAGAGCAGGACGAGAGGGAGTTGAAAGAGAAAGAAGAATGAGAGGGAGTTGAAAGAGGGTTGATGTTGCTCTCTTTCGCTGATAAGAACGGACAGACAAAAATTATATATGAATCACAAGAGAAAATCTCACTTCAATCGGTTTTGATTAATCAGCTAAACAAAAAGTCCACACTCTTGATTAAGTATTGATTTGATTCACGTTTTTTTTTTCTTTTGTGGACCCTGGAGGATGTCTTCTCTTTTTTAATGTACTTGATCTCTGATATTTATAATTATTTTAGAAAAAATAATTTATCTATTTCTCTCAATATATATATATATATATATATATATATATATATATATATATATATATATAGGGAGTTGATCCTCTAAGAACGGTTCTCACGGATTTCTGTGAGAACTTTCACGTGGGTCGTCGGATCTGATAGATCAAATCAAATAAAACTAGATCTCTATCAGATCCGACGGCCCACGTGAAAGTTCTCACATGAATTCGTGAGAACCGTTCTTAGGGGATCAACTCACTATATATATATATATATATATATATATATATATATATATATATATATATATATATATATATATATATATATATATATATATATATATATATATATATATATATATGATCCTCTAAGAACGGTTCTCACGGATTTCTGTGAGTTGATCCTCTAAGAACGGTTCTCACGGATTTCTGTGAGAACTTTCACGTGGGTCGTCGGATCTGATAGATCAAATCAAATAAAACTAGATCTCTATCAGATCCGACGGCCCACATGAAAGTTCTCACATGAATTCGTGAGAACCGTTCTTAGGGATCAACTCCCTATATATATATATATATATATATATATATATATATATATATATATATATATATATATAGGGAGCTGATCCTCTAAGAACGGTTCTCACGGATTTCTGTGAGAACTTTCACGTGGGTCGTCGGATCTGATAGATCAAATCAAGTAAAACTAGATCTCTATCAGATCCGACGGCCCACGTGAAAGTTCTCACATGAATTCGTGAGAACCGTTCTTAGGGGATCAACTCACTATATATATATATATATATATATATATATATATATATATATATATATATATATATAGAGAGAGAGAGAGAGATAGAATTGTATCCTTTCAAAAGGATTTGATCCCGAATTCTTCCCACTCAAATTCAACCCTCCAACATTTGAATACAAGATCCACTCCGTTGAAGTTGATCTATACTATTTCAAGTATCTATAAACAAAAATCAAGTGTTTTAAATACTTTTTGCCCATCCATCAAGTAGGGGAAAAACGGACGGCCTAAATAGTGAGTTGGTTAGTTTAACGGTGTAGAACATTTGAAATCTAACAAAATTAGTTTATAGGGGTTTTAAATGTTTAGATCATAATGAAATGGCCGGATCGAGAATTTGTATGTCTAAAGACATAGATCTAACCAACTCACTACTTTCGACCGTCCATTTTGCGTCGCTTGATGGATGGGCAAAAAGTATTTAAAACACTTGATTTTTGGTTTATAAATACTTGAAATAGTATAGATCAACTTCAACGGAGTGGATCTTGTATTCGAATGTTGGAGGGTTGAATTTGAGTGGGAAGGATCCGGGATCAAATCCTTTTGAAAGGATACAAGTCTATCTCTCTCTCTCTCTCTCTCTCTCTCTATATATATATATATATATATATATATATATATATATATATATATTATAATTTTTCAATTTAAGCTTGCAAACTAGATCTTCTAGAGAATGTATGGATATCAAGCAACACGTGAGAAAACCTCCACTGGTGTCGGTCAAAAAATCGATTCTGCTCTCTTACTTGCTTCACGAGGCATCACACGTATTATTGTTCATGCATTATAATGATTGTGCACTGAAATGATATGTATGATATGAAGTTTACTCTTGAATCTAAGCGTAGAAAATATTCATTTATTGGGAAAAAAAATATTATTTGATTTTCACTTGATGTAAAGTCAAATATGATAATTTGTACATAAATTTTAGTATACATTAATTCTAGTATACATACTGGTGGAATTGAAGAATATAAAGTGAATCTTTAAATTGAATTACGGCGAGATCCGTTGATCAAATCAATTGGATGATGGTTGGAATGTGTTCTCCTTCCATTGGGGATGAACGTGGTATATTCACATGTTCAATTCCGACTTCGAATGAATGAGATATTCAAGTCTAAAGATTACCTAATTCAAAGCCAAAATGGGACTAATGGTAGCTAAAAATATTTAGTCCCACATTGGCCGTGGGATGGAAGTTCATGGTGTTTAAATAGAGAAAATTGAGAACAAAGGGCGTGCCCTTTGGGTACTTGGAGTTTTCGCGCGCGATTTGGAGGGAATTATGCCCGCACATGCACGCGCGCATCGCCACTAGCGGCGGCGCCGGCCGGCCGACGCCGGTGCCGGGCTGGGCTCGGGTTCGGGTTCCCTACCCGGCCTGGTTCTTTTTGAATCAGGTCTCACGGGTATGGGTTGCGAGCATACCCGCTCCGGATCCGAACCGCTCCAGTTGGACAGCCAACAGTTGTGACTGTTGAGTGCGTCAGTTGGATAGCCAACAGTTGTGACTATTGGGTCAAAAGGTTGCAACCTTTCGTTGGGTTCGGACCCGTTGGCCCCTCCTGGAGCGTTATAAATAGCGCTCCGGATTCTCAATTGAAACACACCAAATCAGAAAATCTCTTCTCTCTCTATACGTTCTGAACTGCGAAGTGAGTTACTGCGTTCTGAACTGGGAAGTGGAGTTCTGAAGCAACTTCCAGCGAGAAGTGGAAAGTCAATTTCAGAAGCGACTTCCAAAGAAGATTCTGCAAAATTCGTTCAACAGATTCTTGAAATAGAATTGTTGTCTAAATCTGGGACTTCTGAAGAAGAATATTCTTCAACCTTCCTTCGTCTTCTACAGTGGGTGCTCCTCCAAAGTAAAGGCAAATATTCACCCGAAATTTGTCTTTGTCCTGCTGCTTCAACGATCCTACGAAGGTACTGGTTGACTACGGTTCGACCGTACGGTGATTTGGTAGTGTTATCCAAATACCGTGAAGGAGTGTTGTATCTTGGGAGACCAGCGTCCAATAACCCGTTAGCACCAGTGCGGGGGACGTAATTATCTTAAGGAGATTCGCTCTAAAAGCGTACCTCACTCCAAATACTGTATAAGTGAATTCATTGCTTTATACAGGGGATATACTTAACAGTAATCGAGACTGATTTATATTAGTCTAATTGGTGTTTAACCAATGAAGGAAATTGAAAGGTGGTTCTTAAATTAAGGAACGTTCTATTGAACGGAAAACCTCCCACCTGATATTTGCCGACCTGGCCAATTAGATTGTTGATATTTCAGTGATCTTGAATAGTTGTCAGATTGATTCCTGTTAAGTAAAAACCAACAATCCTAAGACAATTATTACTTTTGAAGTTTCTTACTTCTGTTCTGCTTGAACTTGCAGAAAATGTCTGAGACTAATCAAGATAGTACTAGTAAGGCACCAAACATGCAGTTACAAGCTTTGATGCCAACTCCACTTCCTAACCCGAAGCCGGAGAAGCTAGAAAAATTTGACGGCACAGAATTCAAGAGGTGGCAACAGAAGATGCTCTTCTACTTGACCACTCTTCATCTGGCCAGATTCCTACAAGAAGATCCATCAGAGCCCGCAACTGATGCATGGACTCAATGTGATTTCCATTGCCGAAATTATATATTAAATGGACTGGATGACTCTCTTTACAATGTCTACAGTCCTACCACAACGGCAAAGAGTTATGGGCCAGTCTTGATAAGAAGTACAAGACTGAGGATGCTGGTACCAAGAAGTTTGTCGTAGGACGATTTCTGGAGTACAAAATGGTGGACAGCAAGACTGTAATCAGTCAGGTGCAAAAGTTCCAACTTATCTTGAACGAGATAGAAGCCGAAGGAATGATCCTACCTGAAACCTTTCAGGTTGCTACTATCGTGGAGAAACTCCACCTGCGTGGAGAGATTTTAAGAACTACCTGAAGTACAAGCGAAAGGAGTTAAAGTTGGAAGATCTCATTGTGAGGCTTCGAATCGAGGAGGACAACCGAAAGTCCGAGAAAAGGAGCAGTAAGAACTCCTACGAAGCAAAAGTCAATGTGATCGAAGACTCAAAGGGGAAAGCGTCTACTTCCAAAGGCTTAAAGCGGAAGAAGACTTCTCAGGGGTACAAAGGTAAGGTCCAAGAAGGCAAGAACATGCGCTTCAAAGGAACTTGCTACATCTGCAACAAAGAGGGGCATAAGGCGAATGAATGTCGCAGCCGCCTCAAAAAGAACAAGAAGAGCCATCCACAGGCAAATTTGACCGACCATGAGTCGCCAAGCCTTTCAGCTGTGGTGTCAGAAGTGAATCTGACAACCAACAATAAGGATTGGTGGGTAGACACTGGGGCTACTCGGCACATCTGCTCTGAGAAATTATTATTCTCTGAATATCAAATATTAGAGCAAGATGAGCAACTATTCATGGGAAATTCAGCTATCTCAAAGGTTGAAGGAAAATGCAAGATCATACTGAAGTGGACATCGGGGAAAGAGCTTACTCTGAACGATGTACTACATGTTCTAGATATTCGCAAGAATCTGATATCTGGATCAATACTTAGTAAGAAAGGATTTAGAATGGTTTTTGAATCAGATAAATTTGTACTTACTAAGGAGGAATGTATGTGGGAAAGGGTTATCTTGTTGATGGACTTTTTAAAGCCAATGTTGCAGTGGTAGATAAAAAGTCTGTGTATTTGTACCCGAAGCTTATAAATAAAGGAAAATCTTCTGTTTATTTGCTTGAGTCTCCTAATTTGTGGCATGCTAGATTAGGGCATGTAAATTACAAGTCATTAAAGAACTTGTCTAATCTGGGATATATTCCTAAACTCAACTTGGAAGAAATTCGCAAGTGTGAGATTTGTGTTGAGGCCAAGTTGGCGAAAAATTTATTTCACTCAATTGATCGAAATACAGAATCTTTAGGTTAATCATAGCGATCTGTGTGACTTGAAGTTTATACCAACTAGAGGCGGTAAAAAGTATTTTATTACTTTTATTGATGACTGTACAAGATACTGTTATGTGTATCTTTTAAACAGTAAGGATGAGGCAATAAATATGTTTATAACATATAAAGCCGAAGTTGAGAATCAACCCAACAAGAAAATCAAGATTCTAAAATCCGATAGAGGCGGAGAATATGAATCAAATGATTTTAGTGAGTTATGTGCTAATTTTGGTATAATCCATTAAACAACAGCACCATATATTTCTCAGCAAAATGGAATTGCTGAACGGAAGAACAGAACTTTGAAGGAGATGGTAAATTCCATGCTCGTAAGTTCTGGAGCTCCGCAGAACTTGTGAGGGGAAGCTCTATTAACTGCAAATTATATTCTAAATAGAGTACCCCACAAGAAACTTGGTCTTATACCATTTGAGTTATGGCATGGAAGGACACCTTCCTACCATTACCTCAAAATGTGGGGGTGCCTTGCAAGGGTGCTAGCACCATTACCTAAAAAGACTAAGTTGGGAGCAAAAACTATGGACTGCATATTCATAGGCTATGCCTTGAATAGTAGTGCCTATAGATTTCTGGTTCATAAATCAAAAATACCAGATATTCATGTAAACATGATTATCGAATCTAGAGATGCTGTGTTCTTTGAAGATATTTTTCCATATAAACGTGTAACGGTCCCAGATTTTGATAATCTCAATTAACCTAAACATCCATTTTGGTCTCTAATATTTTTGAAAATTTTGGCAGCACCTCCTTTGTAAACATTGATCAGTCCTAATATACATTTCAACTCACAATAATTTCAGCCAACATCAGCCTACTTATTCTTAATTCAAACATATAAACCAAACTCAATAATCACCCATGCAATCATAATAATATTTTGGCTCACAACGGCTTACTAATTCTCCAAATAACAATTTCGGATTGATATTGCCTACTATATGGAAAACATACGCTTGAGAGTACCCCTCTCAGCATCCACAACATAACACAGATTTTTACTATAACTTTAACTCATTACCATAATCTAGAGGGATTCTTAGTAAACATCTATCTCAAACTGTAATCATATACACACCATCCAACTTCTCCAGTTACATCACAATTAAGTACATAGAATAAATATATCACAGTAAATGCCACTTCTATATCCACGCAGCTAAGCCAGGCACCTGCCTTCCACGCAACCTGAAAACATATGAACTGGAAGGGGGTGAGCTCAATAGCTCAGTGAGTAGAGTCCAAAGGAAAGGTCAATAAATGGTGAAAATAATCAATGAGAAGTGCAGCGGGAGACGAGAGCAATCTAGATGAATAAGAGAAAATCGATAGCATCACAGAAGATAACAATCAAAACAGAATCTCTAAAATTCCTTGGGGACGGTCTGACTCTTTGGTCACTTACTCTCTTTTGGCTTTCTTAGGTTACGATTCCGCATATATTTATAGAGTCTGCGAGAGTTAGTAAAATATTATCTCAACAACTCATACTTTATGGTCGAGTTTAACTTATGTATTTACAGCACATAACCCATGTATTTCATGTACCAAGCACGGGGTGCGCCAATCCCTTTCTTACTATACTAAATATAGTTTATCCATTCAGATAATACAAATGCCACAAACATACTTATATATCACATGGTTGTATCACCCCTTTTTATAAGATTGACACGTCATACATAATGAGATGCATATCCTGTATTATTCAAATGCATACCCAAATCATAAATAACTTGTGAGATTCTCCGTCTTCTCCCTCCCTACCGGCTTCCACCCGGCCCTTCCTCCACATAATATCAATATATAAATATTAACACCGTCTTCTCCCTCCTACCGGCTTCCGCTCGGCCCTTCCTCCATATAATATCAATATATGAATACTAGCACCGTCTTCCCCTCCTACCGGCTTCCGCCTGGCCCTTCCTCCATGTAATATATATAAACATCATCACCGTCTTCCCCCTCCAACCGGCTCCCGTCCAGTCCCTTCCTCCATATACGACTGAAAGCATCAGACATATGAGCACATACATGCGGATAACAATCAATATATCAGTATTTACAGAGCACTAACCAATTGTGATAGTTCGATCTATAGCTTATTACTTTATTTCGAAGGCATGCATGTACAAAATTTCAAGTTAATACTATAGTGATCTACTCCATGTATATGGATCGAGTTCTGATTCACAGTACCAATATTCAATCTTCTAGGTCCTGCTACTTGTATTTATATAGCTCCAATGTGACATACACGGTCAAATTCATATAAATTCCCAGGTGCACACACATTTTCCAACACACATGTTTCCCACATTTATGTAATTTATTCAACAACACACTAAGCAATTATTTTGTCATGCTCAATACTCGATATCTAGTCATACAATTGGGATTCTCAATTCACACATTCAATATCTTGGTTAATGAAGCAGAATAATTCACCACGCTGTGTACTTAGTCTTAACACACTTGTTAACCAAGGGTAGTTCAATTCTGATTACCATTCATACTTAGTCAAGTCTTGTAGTTGAATAAGATTCTCATTTTATACATTTAATATTCGATTGGCATAGTTGACGAATTATAAATCCATCAAGAGTTTAACATACTTGACAATAATAGTTCACCTCAGGTAACCCGAGGTAACCCTCCACATACATATAAGCCATTAATGTATAACGATTTTTGTCATTAGTTCATTACTAGTATTCAAGTCCGTGCTCATTCCTGCTGGTTACTCATTCTTCAGTTAAATCCGAGTTCTATTTCACTTACAGATACAAACTTATATATTATCAACTACGTGCAGTTTCAGTCTAATATTTGGTTACCATGCAGTAGGCATTATCACCTAGCTCAAATTCGTGATTTCAGGGTAAGTTTTTGATCTTACAAAATGTTTATTTCATCGGACATAAAGATAATTATGCTCGAGAGCTACGAAAAATCTCTGGTGTATGAAGTAGTCGTTACACGATACTCGGTCAATACTACATGGTTAAACTGCACAACACCATTATTCACTTCTTAGCCTACCAATATGAATTTGTGTTTACTCAATCTTCTATATATGGGGTATGAGAACTCCACTTTCCCAAAGTCTAGTACATGGTCACAGAGTATAAAGGCTTTACGACTTTTGAATTCATTTTAAACCTGTTTCATATCTAGATAATTTCTATTTATTTTTAAATTATTGAGGTTTGGAATGCCAAGGTCATGTATGCTCACACGCAACAGGTGTCAAGGTTTAAGTGCAGTATCAGGGATTAAATCCGCTGTATTATGTCTCACGAAGGCAAGGATCTGAATTCTATTTAGACATACAAACGTAACTTATATATATATATATATGCTTGTGAAACTAAAACAAAAGAAACATTGCCTATAGATACCACCAAAATAGGCAGACTGATACACTTGTGCCCTTACTCTTAATATGTTCACGTTCCAATTTTACTGCTGAGGTGACATATCACTTTAACTATAAATAACATCATAGTCTTCCTCTGACTATCGTACTTCTATTCACATTTTCTTCACTCTCCATTATAGCATAATAATAGATGCATATTGCCTATCAGTTATGATAGTTGTATAGGAATAAACGAGAACCAAATCGGGCCTCGAATTATCTCCAAATTTAATCCAAACCCCTAAAACTCTATGTTCTCCATCGCCTTTGCTGGCGGTCATGACAAACACCAATAGTGATCAACATCTGTCCTTGCACTAGTAACATAAACACATGTTTGAATTCTGTTTGCAAGCAACCATTCCCAGATTCATCAAATTCCAGTCATAAATAAACCGGAAGTATTTGACGTGTCGGTTATACTATACTTATTACTAAAAATAGAAGAAGAGATAAGAACATTTCCATCTGATTGCACTTCCCCGATGGAGTTTAACAGAGTAGCAGAAGGATCATAAAGATTCAGCTGTCAACTCGTTTACTAAAGCATATATGCATAATAACCACACGGTTCTTGAAGTTATCAAGTGAAACGTTCATCTATAGGCTTGCACATAATTAAATTTCTCATGAACTATAAACTGCATAACCTCGGCTTAATCATGTTTTTCTCTTTAGATGATAATCTCTCAATGGCCATAAAAATGCGTAAGCCAGAAGAATTGTCATTTAATAATAATACAACATTCCTCACTGGCATACTATTGGTACTTTAATGTTCAACTAGGACCAATTTCTCCCAACTTCAGTCTCACAGATTCTCAACTTAACATACTTCTCCATTTTAAATAAACAATTTCTATAATATTATTCCCTTGTCTCTATACATCTTGTAGAATTTGGAAGCCTTACATCTCTTAAGGAATCAATTGGCGGAGAAGTACTAGATTATTCACGACTTTCCAATATGCAATAACTATTAACATCAGTCATAGATCAAAAGGATTTGCCTCTAACAAACGGTTAGTTTAAGTGTACAAAGGAGCAAGTGTTTATGTGGCCAAGCGATACATGTGGATACCAAGTGCTTCTTGATGCTCTTGATGGAAAACACCCTAAAGAGGATTATCGCCTAGTACGTATCAATGCTTAAGTTCTCCCTTTTACATGCTAATTAATCATTTCCAATTTCTTCATCAACAATTTTGTCGATCAATTCAATTCTCTAGCATTTATATATGATCTTATATATATATAATGACTGTCATCAAAGAACTCCGTTAAATGTAACCTTATAGTGATCTCTAACACACCAAGAATACAAGCACTTGATTTATCGTATCTATATGATTGCAATTTTAACTAACAACCCTAGAATTTAACCATGATTGCATTCTATCAAAGGATAAAACATCAATTTAGTTAAGGACTTCTAATGACAATTCCTTAATTTTCTTAAGCTCAATTGGAGAGACACTTATGACTAGGGGAAGGAAAATTGTGTTGCCAAGAATTAAAAATCTCTCTTGGAGGTCATGATAATGGAAGAGAAGGTTTCAAATCCAAACAATCAATCCATTTCCAATACTCAGGTCGAAAGAACTCTCCCCCCACACAATTAACAGAAATTTCATAAATAAAACAAAAATAATTATCAAGGGATTAAAATTTGAAATGGATGAAAAATCTGAAATAAAGGCAACTCCCTCACCTAGGGCTTCTCCTCTCTTTAGATCGTCAAACCCCACTTTGCCTCGCTGCGTGTGTCGCTCGCCGTCGCTTCCACGCCGCTGCCGCTGGCAGCAGCAGCAGCAGCAGCTGCTGCCACAGGCTGCAGCCGCCGCTGGCTGCAGCCGGGGCTGCAACAGCGCACGCCCGCCGGCCGCCTCCCCTTGCCAGAATTCGACCAGATCCAAGAAAGGGAGAGAGGATTGAGAAAGAATGGAATTTTGTAAAGTGAAATTCTGGTTTCAATTTCGGATTTAGGTTTGGGAATTTTGGAGAATGAGAGAGGGGAAGAAGGCTCTCGGCTGTAGAATAGGGAGTGGAGATAGAGAGAGAAAGAGTTAAGGGAAATAGGTTTTCATTTTTGCACAAAACCCCCTATTACATTGATATTACCCTTAATTCACAATCTCTCTCTTCATCTCATCATGCCACATACGCACACTTCTTCCAAGGTGAATATTAACCCTACATCAACCCCCTCTCATGCATACCTACCCCCTTCCTTTAAATATTCAATAACACAATGACATGGTATCACTTTGTATTTGATTGAATTTCCTTGTATTTACACAATATACTAACATACTAATCTATTATATATATGCAAACACTTCTTAAAAAGAATTAAATTGAAAGTAAAATTTTATATACACGCACATATATTTGTACGAGAATGATTGCACAATATACATAACATGTACATATACAAATATGCAAATTTATCCCACTACTAGAATACCCTCAAAGTTTCTAAAATTTCACTGTTACACTAGATTAATTTAATGATCACCTCAGATAATCCCGTATGATCTTATAAATTACGGATTAAATATTTAGATCAAGATTTTAAGAATCAGGGCGTTACAAAACGGGAAACAGATAAACTTCTGGGAAAAGAACACATGAGATGGCATTCAGGGATGAAAGCCCCGAGGAACCGACTGTTAATGCGAAAATTGAACCAAGAAGAAGTCAGAGATCTAGAATGTCAAAATCTTTTGGTCCAGATTTCATAGCATACGCTATTGAAAGCGAGCCTCAAACATTTAAAGAGGCTATGTCAACCCCAGAAGCACAAATGTGGAAAAAAGTTATAAATAGCGAAATAGAATCAATACTAAGTAATTATACTTGAGAATTGGTAAACTTGCCTCCTGGCAGTAAACAAATTGGGTGTAAGTGGATTTTTAAACGAAAATTAAAACCCGATGGATCTATCGATAAGTACAAGGCTAAATTAGTAGCCAAGGGTTATCGACAAAAGGAAGGACTTGATTACTTCGATACTTATTCATCAGTAACAAGAATAACGTCCATTCGGATGTTGATTGCAATTGCAGTATTGCATAACTTAGATATCCATCAAATGGATGTCAAGACTGCATTCTTAAATGGTGAATTAAATGAAGAGATATATATGGAGCAACCTGAAGGATTTATAGTCAAGGGTCAAGAACACAAGGTGTGTAAATTGGTAAAATCCTTATACGGTCTAATGCAGGCTCCAAAACAATGGCATGAGAAATTTGATAGTGTCATGTTCAAAGATGGATTCACTATCAATGAATGCGATAAGTGTGTTTACACGAAAACAGTTGAAAATGCATGTATCATTGTTTGTCTTTATGTAGACGACATGTTGATACTTGGGACTAATATTGAAATTATTAAGTCCACTAAAAGAATGTTATCCAACAGTTTTGACATGAAGGATCTGGGGGTTACTGATGTAATTTTAGGAATTATGTCACGATCCAGTGTCCAAAACTAAGAACAAAAGGCATATGACAAAGGCCGGCGACACATCCATAAGGGTGAACTGGCCCTATAGAGTGCTAAGCCATCTAAGTTGTACACCTAAATCTGCTGCAATAAAAATATTACATATGTCACATGCATCTATGACAAGGAACACTTGAACAAATTTTAAGATAGATCAAATAATCAACGAAGTGGTCTAATAAAATGAAACAAAAACCCAAATCTCAAAAAGCCATCAAGGTAACATTATTAGAGTACAAGCAACTCAGAGTAGCAATACATAAGCTCTAACATGAATCAAATGAAATAGGATCAAGACTAGAAAAGAAATGTGATAGAAAGCCATGATCACTGATGCTCAACTGGATCCTCGTAGACAGCTTCGTTCCCCTCCACAAAGTAACCTGTGCTATCTGTAGAACCTGAGCAATGCAAACTCAGGGGAGTCAAAATCTCCCACAAGCATGTAAAATAAAAGAAGGAGCAACACGTGCTGCATGTGTACATTCTATAATACCACTATGAAAGATATGCTAGTTAAGAAAGTTATGAAAAATGCATTAAATAAGGCAATAATCATCACCGTAAAGAAATAACTGATACTCGAAGATGTATGGCCTAACATGTCTCTAGTAGTGTTAATTATTATTAGCCTAACTAATGTGGTACTTAGCCGTGTCCCATACCACAGCCGTTTTCCCACATATCAAACAAAGTTTATCGTTGTTGTAATTACCTATCAATGTAGTGCATGTATTTTGGAAGAGTACCGTGCATGCCCGGTACCACGGTCTATCACCCCTGGCGCTGAACCAGGACAAGCCGCTAGGCTCTGACAACTGAAGACCACAGCTCCACATGAAAAGACAACTAGTGTGGTGCCGTAATCCGGGCATAGCCCTGACAACTGACAACTGAATATCTAGGTAGCCAGTACTACCTTGGTTCCCCATGGTTGGAACCCACAACTCGGTACCATAATAAATTCTTCCAAAATACATGACATGCATCATCAGGCAATTACCCCTGTTCCCGGATTATGGTGTCTTTTATAATTATAATTTGGAAATTACATGAACATGATACAAATCTGACCCATTTGCATCCCTGAGAAGAAAGAAAAATATATGTATCCATAGAGACCACACAATATATACATAGATATATATATATATATCATCATGAGACATCCTATAAAACATTAACATATCAACTACAACTAATCAACTATACTGAAAGTGGACAAAATAGAAAACAAAGAACATGTGCATTCATGACAGCAATCTCTCAACAAAATTTAATTTGTTTAGCAACAAACATGTCTAGTGGGAATTAAATAAAAACCTGAATCAATTACCCAATTGCATGTAACAATTTGTTGATTACTAATCTGTTTGTGGACAGAATACTAGCTTTACAAGATATGGTCTGTTTGGATTTAAGGAATTGGTGTGAAGTGAGGAAGTAGGAAGTAAGATTTATTTCCTTTAGGAAAAAGGGAAATGAGTAGTAAGTTTTCTGGTGTTTGGATGGTTGTTGGGAAGTGTGGTTTGGAAAATGTTTTGTCGTTTCCGGTGTTTGGATGGTAATGAAAAGTGGAAATGGAAAAGTTGACCACAAAGTTGACCGCAAAAATATATTAAAATAAAAATTAATTAAGAAAAATAAAAAATAGATTGTAATTAGAATGCAAGTGAGATTTACATGACCAAAAAATTAACTGTTTTATGCTATAACTTATTATAAATGAGATTAAATGACCACAAAATTAACTGTAGCACTCTGGAAGTGAGAAAATGGTTGTGTAAAAGAGAGATGAAAAAGGGAAAAGGGGGTTTTCTTATTTTCCTTTCCGGTGTTTGGATAGATAGGGAAATGAGCAATTATACTTCCCCACTTCCTCACTTCACTCGGATTCCTTGAATCCAAACAGCCCTAGTCAATATGATTTCAAAACAAAACATTTCAATGTGAGAAGAAAATAATTAAAATAATCTCTAAGGAACAAGAAAAATAATATTTATCACCAACAGAGACTTTAAAGGATCTTCACCAAAGAAAGTTGATCATATTATTTAACAATGGAGAAACAAAGACCAAACCGACCACAGTGCTTGGAAAATGGGAAAGAACATAATATCCAAATAACAAGCTTATATATTCTTAACACTTTGTTTAAAAAAAGTTGCAGTTACCTTGATCCAATACCTTTGAAGCTCTATAAAAATAAAACATAAACAATAAAATAAATCCACTGATCCATCCAAATCAGTAGAAAAGGAAAAAAATGCTTGCCTTGTGAAGTTTCGAAAAGGTAAAGATGATGAGAAAGAGATCGCGTTGGAATTCGATAAAGAAGCGTCTTCTACGGCCGGCAAGTCCCCCCTCTTCAAACCCTCATCCCTTGGTGCTGTTGAAAGAATATGACGGCTGGAGTATATCAGGGTGAAGAGAAAAATGAGGGTTTTAACTAGTAATCCCGTATTAGAGCCTAGTTGACCGAAATACCCTTGCCAAAAAAAATATTCTCAGAAAAATCTAAGAAAATTCCAGAAATTCTGAAAAATTAAAAGGATAAAAAAGTTTAACTACATGGAAAGCTAATTCAGAACATAAATTAGTGTGTCGATCCATTTCAGTCTCGAATCAACCCCAAAATTAGAAAATCAAATAGTTGTGTTTTTTTTAAAAAAATAGTTTTGAAAGTAAAAAAAAAAATTATCTTAATATAATAATATAACATATTATTTAGGATTAGGAAGTAAAGGGGTTACAATCATACCCACCTAACAAGAAGATTTCGTCCTCGAAATTTAGGATAAATAATGAGAAGGGAAAAACGATACCTGCAGGTCAAGAAAAGAGATGCGGGTATTGGGATCGAATGGCATCCTCTCGCTCCCAAGTTGACTCTCCAGGATGGTTAGGGTCCCAAGATACTCGAACCAAGGAGATAGTCTTTCCCTTCAGCACTTTCTCTCGCTTGTCGATGACAGCAACTGGCAGAACTTCATACGATAGGTCGCTACTCAACGTCAAGCTCGAGTGATCCAGAACATGACTATCATCTCGAACAACTTCCTCAGCTGAGATACATGAAATACATCATGTACTCCCTCTAGTGACGGCGGTAAAGCCAGCCTGTAAGCTACCTCACCGACACGATCTAGAATCTCAAACGGTCCAATGAATCTCGGACTTAACTTTCCCCGGCTCCCGAATCTGATGATCCCTCGAGTAGGAGATATCTTAAGGAATACATGATCCCCAACAACAAACTCTAACGGTCTTCTATTTGTATCTGCCCAACTCTTCTGGCGATCCTGTGCTGCCTTCAAATGTTTTCTAATCTGAGCCACTGTATCCACTGTCAGAGTAATCAAGTCTGGACCCAAAGCCTCCTCTCACCAATGTCATCCCAGCATACTGGTGACCTACATTTCCTCCCGTACAGAGCTTCATATGGTGCCATCTGAATGCTGGCCTGGAAGCTGTTGTTGTATGAGAACTCCACAAGATGCAAATGATCCTCCCATGACCCCTTAAAATCCAATATACATGCTCTCAACATGTCTTCTAAGGTTTGTATAGTTCGCTCTGACTGACCGTCTGTTTGAGGATGGTATGATGTACTGAACTTTAACTTAGTCCCCAAACTGCTCTGCAAACTCTTCCAAAGTGAGATAAAATCGTGTGTCTCTATCCGACACGATACTTATTGGAACTCCATGCAGTCTCACAACTTCTTGCATATACTGTTCTGCCAAAACCTCTGTAGACTGTCCTACTCTGAATGGTATGAAGTGAGCACTCTTCGTCAATCTGTCCACTATCACCCAGATTGCATTATTGCCCTTGGGACTCCTCGGCAACGCAGTGACAAAGTCCATGGTTATATGTTCCCACTTCCATTCTGGAATAGGAAGCGGTTGTAATAACCCTGCAGTCCTCTGGTGCTCAGCCTTCACCTGCTGACAAACTAAACACTTTGACACAAATCTTGCTATCTCCCTCTTCATCCCATGCCACCAGAAATGTTGTTTGAGGTCTCTGTACATCTTAGTGCCACCAGGATGTATTGAATAGGGAGAACTATGAGCATCTGCCAGCAACTCCTGCCTAATACCTCCAGTAGGAACACAAAGCATGCTTCCAAATCATAAAGAACCATCTTCATGAATCACCATATTTGACCTCAGACCAGACTCCACTTCTGCTCTAAACTTCTGTAGCTTTGCATCACCTGCCTGCCCCTCTTTGATTCTATCAATGAGTGAAGGCACAACTTGCAATGACATACACTGTCCGGCTGATTCAGGAAAAATCACCTCCAAGTTTAACCGCTCGAACTCTGCCCACAACTCCCTCTGCTGGCTCAATATCATGTAGGAAGGCTTTCTGCTCAGCGCATCTGGCACAACATTAACCTTCCCTGGGTGATACTGCAAGTCCAAGTCGAAGTCTGCCATCAGTTTCAACCACCGTCTTTGTCTCATGTTCAACTCCTTCTGTGTAAACACATATTTGAGACTTTTATGGTCAGTGAAGATCTCCACTCGCTGCCCCAAAAGATAATGCCGCCACTGTTTGAGGGCAAAAATCACGGCTGCAAGTTCTAAATCATGTGTCGGATAGCTCTTCTCGTTTGGTCTCAACTGCCTCGAAGCATAAGCTATCACCTTTCCTCGCTGCATGAGAACACAACCCAAGCCTCTCCCTGATGCGTCACTAAGAATACCAACCCTCCTGACTCATCTGGCACTGTCAGAATAGGAGCTGTAGTCAACCTCAGCTTCAACTCCTCAAAGGCGTCCTGACATTCATCTGACCAAATAAACTTCTCCCCTTTCCTGGTCAACTTAGTCAAAGACCCTGCAATCTTTGAAAAGTCCTTAACAAACCTCCTGTAATAACCTGCAAGACCGAGAAAACTCCGAATCTCAGCAACTGACTTTGGTATTGGCTAATTACTAACTGCTTCAACCTTTATTGGATCCACTGCAATACCTTCTCCTGACACTATGTGTCCAAGGAAAGATATCTTGTCCAACCAAAAGTCACACTTGCTCAACTTAGCAAACAACTTGTTCTTCCTCAAGACTTGAAGCACAATTCGAAGATGCTCAGCGTGCTCCTCTTTGCTCTTGGAGTAAACCAAAATATCATCAATAAAGACCACAACAAATTGGTCCAGATACTGAGCGAAGACACTGTTCATTAAGTCCATAAATACCGCGGGAGCATTAGTGACTCCAAATGGCATAACCAAGAACTCATAATGCCCATACCGTGTCCTAAAAGCAGTCTTCTGCACATCCTCTGGATTGACTCTCACCTGATGATAACCTGATCGAAGATCTAACTTCGAAAAAACGGTAGCTCCTCCAAGCTGATCAAATAAATCTTCAATCCTGGGCAATGGGTACTTATTCTTAATAGTAACCCGATTCAACTCCCTGTAATCGATGCACAACCGAAGGCTACCATCTTTCTTCTTGACTAATAGAACGGGGGCACCCCAAGGTGAAGCACTCGGTCTGATGAATCCTTTGTCAAGAAGCTCCTGAACCTGCTTTTTCAGCTCCGCAAGCTCCACTGGCGCCATTCTATACGGTACCCTAGAGACTGGTGCCGTACCGGGCAACACCGTAATGGAGAACTCGACCTCCCTTTTCGGAGGCAATCCTGTGACCTCCTCGAAAACGTCCAAAAAATCTGCCACCACCTCAGGAACAGGCTTCCCATCAGCCCGCATGGTCATTAAGATACCTCCAGAAATAATCATCCACAAGGCGGCTGGATGCACCGTCTTGTTGTTCCTTTGGAATTCAAACTCCGGCTGCCCGGGAATACAAAAGACAACACATCCTCTTCTGCAATCAATAATTGCATGGTGCCTGCACAACCACTCCATTCCCAAAACAGCATCGAACTCACACGAGTCCAATACCAGGAAGTCGGCGAAGAATCCTCGCCCATTAACAACAATGGGATAATCTATACATTGCCTATTAGCGGGTATTGCACCATTCCCGGTGCTAATACTCCAACTTACCTTCAGAGATTCACATGGTAGAGAATGCATAGCAATAAAAGATGCAGAAATGAAACAATGTGAGGCACCAGAATCAAATAATACACGTGCAGGAGTCTGATGAATGAGCACCATACCAGTCACAACCTCTCCTGACATGTCTGCCTGCTCAGCGATCAAGGTATAAGCATGTCTACGACCTCGACCCCTCTGCCGCTGTTGTTGTGCCCGACTTCCCACTGCTTGCTGAAACACCTGCTGTTGTGGAGGAAGCGGCGGTCGTTGCATTGGAATCATCTGTCTCTGTGACATAGGAGGAGCTACAACACCTTGAAGTTCTCTCCTATGAGGGCAAGCAGGCAACTGATGATCCTTCGCCCCACACTTCACACACCAATGTTTCGCCTTCCAGCATTCACCCCGAGTATGGCCGGGATTCTTGCAAAAGTTGCAAATCACCTGCCTCTTCATTTGAACTGGTGCAACCTGCCTCACTGGAACCTGACCAATAGGGCGATTAGATGCCCAGTCTGCATTGTCCTGATCCGACTAGACACTTGCTCGTGCCTCCTTGCTGCATTAAGGATCTCAGCATAGGTGGTAAACGAACTGGTACTTAACTGCTTCTGGACCTCCAAACTCAGCCCTTGCTTAAACCTACAAGCCCGATCCCTATCATCAGCAATGAGCCGTGGTGCAAAACGGCTAAGGCGAGTGAACTCCGCCGCATAATCATCCACTGATCGGGATCCCTGTTGAAGGTTGATGAACTTCCTCTCCATATCTATCTTTGCTGTCTCTGGGAAGAACTTCTCAAGAAAGCTCTCAGAAAATTGTCTCCAAGAAGCACTTGTAGGGTGACGACTCTCCTCTGTAAGCCACCATGTGCGAGCTACATCGGCCAGTTGGATCTTTACCACTCGCACCCTATCCACCTCAGCAATATTCGCCGCCTCAAGTAGCATCTCAGTATCCACCAACCACTGCTCAGCTTGTAATGGTCCCTCGACTCCAGAGAAAGTAGGTGGGTGTAGCCTCCGGTCCCTCGACTCCAGAGAAAGTAGGTGGATGTAGCCTCCTGAACTCAGCAACAGTACCGACCCTCCCTTGAGCAGGGGCATCAAGTGCCACAGTAGTCCTGCCCATAGCTGTATTAGCTGTCTCCTGAGCCGCAGTCAATCCTTGCAGGAGAGTCTCTATACGTCTATCCTGCGTGGCGAACATCCGATTCTGATTCTCCAGAACATCTCGCAAAAACCCAATCATGCCTGCATCCTCAGGCTGGGAGTCTTGGTTCAAGCTATCAGGACGACGAGGCGGCAGCTCTCTGAACAAGAAATTAGGGAGACACCATTAGTACGATCCAAGGAAAGAAGAATTCATATGGAAGGAAGAAGATAAATGCATGTCACATAACATCGCAGCAGTTACTAACCCTAAGATTTTTGTCTAGGTCGAAATCATTTAAGATTATTACTCCTAAAACTCTAAACCCTAAAACCTGGCTCTGATACCAATAAAACCCTGTCACGACCCAGTGTCCAAAACTAAGAACAAAAGGCATATGACAAAGGCCGGCGACACATCCATAAGGGTGAACCGGCCCTATAGAGTGCTAAGCCATCTAAGTTGTACACCTAAATCTGCTGCAATAAAAATATTACATATGTCACATGCATCTATGACAAGGAACACTTGAACAAATTTTAAGATAGATCAAATAATCAACGAAGTGGTCTAATAAAATGAAACAAAAACCCAAATCTCAAAATGCCATCAAGGTAACATTATTAGAGTACAAGCAACTCAGAGTAGCAATACATAAGCTCTAACATGAATCAAATGAAATAGGATCAAGACTAGAAAAGAAATGTGATAGAAAGCCATGATCACTGATGCTCAACTGGATCCTCGTAGATAGCTTCGTTCCCCTCCACAAAGTAACCTGTGCTATCTGTAGAACCTGAGCAATGCAAACTCAGGGGAGTCAAAATCTCCCACAAGCATGTAAAATAAAAGAAGGAGCAACACGTGCTGCATGTGTACATTCTATAATACCACTATGAAAGATATGCTAGTTAAGAAAGTTATGAAAAATGCATTAAATAAGGCAATAATCATCACCGTAAAGAAATAACTGATACTCGAAGATGTATGGCCTAACATGTCTCTAGTCGTGTTAATTATTATTAGCCTAACTAATGTGGTACTTAGCCGTGTCCCATACCACAGCCGTTTTCCCACATATCAAACAAAGTTTATCGTTGTTGTAATTACCTATCAATGTAGTGCATGTATTTTGGAAGAGTACCGTGCATGCCCGGTACCACGGTCTATCACCCCTGGCGCTGAACCAGGACAAGCCGCTAGGCTCTGACAACTGAAGACCACAGCCCCACACGAAAAGACAACTAGTGTGGTGCTGTAATCCGGGAATAGCCCTGATAACTGACAACTGAATATCTAGGTAGCCAGTACTACCTTGGTTCCCCATGGTTGGAACCCACAACTCGGTACCATAATAAATTCTTCCAAAATACATGACATGCATCATCAGGCAATTACCCCTGTTCCCCGGATTATGGTGTCTTTTATAATTATAATTTGGAAATTACATGAACATGATACAAATCTGACCCATTTGCATCCCTGAGAAGAAAGAAAAATATATGTATCCATAGAGACCACACAATATACATATATATATATATATATATATATATATATATATATATATATATATATATATATATATATATCATCATGAGACATCCTATAAAACATTAAGATATCAACTACAACTAATCAACTATACTGAAAGTGGACAAAATAGAAAACAAAGAACATGTGCATTCATGACAGCAATCTCCCAACAAAATTTAATTTGTTTAGCAACAAACATGTCTAGTGGGAATTAAATAAAAACCTGAATCAATTACCCAATTGCATGTAACAATTTGTTGATTACTAATCTGTTTGTGGACAGAATACTAGCTTTACAAGATAGTCAATATGATTTCAAAACAAAACATTTCAATGTGAGAAGAAAATAATTAAAATAATCTCTAAGGAACAAGAAAAATAATATTTATCACCAACAGAGACTTTAAAGGATCTTCACCAAAGAAAGTTGATCATATTATTTAACAATGGAGAAACAAAGACCAAACCGACCACAGTGCTTGGAAAATGGGAAAGAACATAATATCCAAATAACAAGCTTATATATTCTTAACACTTTGTTTAAAAAAGTTGCAGTTACCTTGATCCAATACCTTTGAAGCTCTATAAAATAAAACATAAACAATAAAATAAATCCACTGATCCATCCAAATCAGTAGAAAAGGAAAAAATGCTTGCCTTGCGAAGTTTCGAAAAGGTAAAGATGATGAGAAAGAGATCGCGTTGGAATTCGATAAAGAAGCGTCTTCTACGGCCGGCAAGTCCCCCCTCTTCAAACCCTCATCCCTAGGTGCTGTTGAAAGAATATGACGGCTGGAGTATATCAGGGTGAAGAGAAAAATGAGGGTTTTAACTAGTAATCCCGTATTAGAGCCTAGTTGACCGAAATACCCTTGCCAAAAAAAAAATATTCTCAGAAAAATCTAAGAAAATTCCAGAAATTCTGAAAAATTAAAAGGATAAGAAAGTTTAACTACATGGAAAGCTAATTCAGAACATAAATTAGTGTGTCGATCCATTTCAGTCTCGAATCAACCCCAAAATTAGAAAATCAAATAGTTGTTTTTTTTTTTTAAAAATAGTTTTGAAGGTAAAAAAAAATTATCTTAATATAATAATATAACATATTATTAAGGATTAGGAAGTAAAGGGGTTACAAATTAAAACCAGAACACCAGATGGAATCTATCTCAATCTCACTACGTGGATAAGATGATAGAAAGATTCAAGGATCATGGGATAAAGGAGAATACAAATCCTTTTCTCTCACACGTCCACCTTCATAAGAATACAGGAACTGGAATACACCAGTTAGAGTATTCTCAGATTATCGGAAGTCTAATGTATTTGATGAATTGCACTAGGCCCGATATTGCTTACGCTATAAGCAAGTTAAGCAGATAAACTAGCAATCCTAGTGATCAACATTGGACCGCTCTACTACGAGTGTTGGGTTACGTATCACATAACAAGGAATATGCCTTGAGATATGGACAGTATCCACCTGTACTTGAAGGATACAGTGATGCTAATTGGATTGCAGATTCTGAGGAATCAAAATCAACTAGCAGATACGTATTTACTCTAGCAGGAGCAGCGGTATCTTGGAAATCTTCTAAGCAAACATGTATTGCCCATTCCACTATGGAATCGGAATTCATAGCATTAGATAAGGCTGGAGAAGAAGCAGAATGGCTTCGACAATTCTTAGAAGATATACCATTATGGCAAATGCCAGTGCCCGCTATATGTATACACTGCGATAATCAAGCAGCTATATCTAGGGCACAAAATGTTATATACAACGGTAAGTCTAGACATATTCGTCGTAGACATAATACCGTGAAGCAGTTGCTCTCAAATGAAATTATCTCTATTGACTTTGTATCGTCAAAGGATAATTTAGCGGATCCGCTTACTAAAAGTTTAAGTGGAGAGCGTATAAACTGCGCATCGAGGGGAATGGGTCTAAAAGCCTAACCATACCGAGTCAGCTTAATGGAAACCTCACTTAGCGACTGGAGATCCCACGGACTAAGTTCAAGAGAAAAAACTAGTTATGATTGACTCAGCAAGTAAGCACTTGGGAGCTTGACTCCAATCCATTCCTAAGGTGCACATAAGTGCTTTTCTACAAGTGGATTAAGGATAAGCTTAACGCTTTTAATGATGCCTATATCTTGTTACTAAACAAGTGGAGTAGAGTAGACTACTCTTAATAGGACGATCACCTATGTAAGCATAGAGTTGGGTCGGCTCTTTGGGAATTTCTATGGAGGCTGTTATTCCCTAAAGATACTCTCTGAAACCAAGAATGTCTAGGGCCAAAATGGACACAACCGAGAGCCAAAGTTGATTTGAAAAGTCACTGTGTGAAGCTTGTTGACTTGGCTTACACTAATGGCTAACAGTTCAAGACCTAGTTCACTGATTAGCCAGTAAGTCCGATAAAGCTTTCGCTATGGAAGATTCAAGACCTAGTTCACCTATCCTGATGCAGTTTCTTTTCTAATGTACTTTTCACAATAGAGTCAGTCTCTTTGTGTGTCATTTCCTTGAATCTCCATTCATTGTGGGGGATTGTTGGAATTGAAGAATATAAAGTGAATCTTTAAATTGAATTACGGCGAGATCCGCTGATCAAATCAATTGGATGATGGTTGGAATGTGTTCTCCTTCCATTGGGGATGAACGTGGTATATTCACATGTTCAATTCCGACTTCGAATGAATGAGATATTCAAGTCTAAAGATTGCCTAATTCAAAGCCAAAATGAGACTAAAGGTAGCTAAAAGCATTTAGTCCCACATTGGCCGTGGGATGGAAGTTCATGGTGTTTAAATAGAGAAAATTGAGAACAAAGGGCATGCTCTTTGGGTACTTGGAGTTTTCGCGCGCGATTGGGAGGGAACTATGCCCGCACATGCACGCGCGCACCGCCGCTGGCGGCAGCGGCGACGGCCGGCCGGTGCCGGTGCCGGGCTCGGGTTCGGTTTCCCGACCCGACCTGGTTCTTTTTGAATCAGGTCTCACGGGTATGAGTTGCGAGCATACCTGCTCCGCTACCCGAACCAGACCCGCTCCGCTCCGGATCCGAACCGCTCCAGTTGGACAGCCAACAGTTGTGACTGTTGGGTGCGTCAATTGGATAGCCAACAGTTGTGACTATTGGGTCGAAAGGTTGCAACCTTTCGTTGGGTTCGGACCCGTTGGCCCCTCCTGGAGCGCTATAAATAGCGCTCCGGATTCTCAATTGAAACACACCAAATCAGAAAATCTCTTCTCTCTCTATACGTTCTGAACAGCGAAGTGAGTTACTGCGTTCTGAACTGGGAAGTAGAGTTCTAAAGCAACTTCCAGCGAGAAGTGGGAAAGTCATTTCCGAAGCGACTTCCAAAGAAGATTCTGCAAAATTCGTTCTGAAAGAGGGCTCAGAAAATTCAACAGATTCTTGAAATAGAATTGTTGTCTGAATCTGGGACTTCTGAAGAAGAATATTTTTCAACTTTCCTTCGTCTTCTACAGTGGGTGCTCCTCCAAAGTAAAGGCAAATATTCACCCGAAATTTGTCTTTGTCCTGCTGCTTCAACGATCCTGTGAAGGTACTGGTTGACTACGGTTCGACCGTACGGTAATTTAGTAGTGCTATCCAAATACCGTGAAGGAGTGTTGTATCTTGGGAGACCAGCGTCCAATAACCCGTTAGCACCAGTGCGGGGGACGTAATTGTCTTAAGGAGATTCGCTCTAAAAGCGTACCTCACTCCAAATACTGTATAAGTGAATTCATTTCTTTATACAGGGGATATACTTAACAGTATATCGAGACTGATTTATATTAGTCTAATTGGTGTTTAACCAAGGAAGAAAATTGAAAGGTGGTTCTTAAATTAAGGAACGTTCTATTGAACGGAAAACCTCCCACCTGATATTTGCCGACCTGGCCAATTAGATAGTTGATATTTCAGTGATCTTGAATAGTTATCAGATTGATTCCTATTAAGCAGAAAGCAACACATACATCATAAAATATGGAGATCAATGTGGTGAGGCCCAATGAAAGCAGACAAAGAGATATTATTGATTCCTGAATGTGTTGGCAAATAAAACTAGTTTACTACTTAACCAAACTACTTTTCATATAAACAAAGAGATTGCAATTCTTTAACAGTGTGATTTATTATCTTGCAAATTATTAATAGTACAATAATTGCTCATATAGGACAAAAAAATTGATATAAATGCATATTTCCTTGTACAACTATTTAAGATTAAAAGGTTAAAAATAGATCTTATTCGGGCTCATCATCAGGCCAAAAATCTCAGCCCAAAAAGATCGGGCCAAAATCTCAGGCCTATTCCCAAATTATAAAAAAAAAATGTATGGCCCAAGCCCCTTTAAAAAGATCAAAATGGATCCTAAACCGACCGACAATAAAAGATGCGGGCCCTTCACTTTCCTTAACGCTCTCATCCAGAAAAGAGAAACCAAAACCCAAACTGAAGTCACGTGCCATGCTCTTCCCTTCGCCGGCGGTCACTTGCTCCGGCGACGGCCGTAATTTTTCTTCACTCATCAGTTATTCCTCTCCCTTCACATTCACTGGTTTCCACCATGGTTTTTGTTGGAGAATTACGTTCAATATTTTCTAATTTTACTCATTGAGGTATTATGCCCAAAAAGGAAAAATAAAATTAGAAATAAAAATAGAACAAAAAAGCTCTTTCTATTTGTTTTCAGTGGACATAATAAATAATCAAGTTATCATTTAATCGAATTTACATGTACGAGATTGGGCATTTTCTGGTTTCATCACTGATTTGACTGGATTTTGGTTTCTTGAATAATTTTAGATAGGAAAAAAAAATCTTTTCTTACACGCTTATAATCTACAAGTTTTTCTAAATAATGAAGTTTTTCTGTAATGAGGACCCATATGTATTCATCTTGTATAGAAAGTGCACAGATTGTGTAATATCCCTAATGTATTTATACATAATTTTTATGTATATAATAAATTTTTACATGTGTATAGACGATTTGTATTATTATTATATATGGGCTTGATAATAAATCCGTTATAGATTTCTATTGTTAGTAATAACTAATTTTAATAATTATTAACCTGTAGTTGTTAGTTACTATTATTATTGTTAGTATTATTATCATTGTTATACATATTTAGCTATTTTTATTTTTGTTTGCATTTTCTATCTTTCTCTATATCTAATCCTTTGAGCTCAAAATCAAGCCCACACTTATATTTCTTTTCCTTTCCTTGGCCCAAGCCAAGCCATTAACTCATTACCTCAGACCCCACTACCTGAAACCCAATACCCATTATCTATTAACCCTATATAATCTTAATCCTAAATCTAATTTAAATCCTAACAACCCAATCCCCATTAAATCCTAACTATATATAACTTCTATATTATCCTAATCCTAATCCAAAAATCAGAACCCTAATCTACTCCTCCTTCTCCCAAATCCACAGCGATTCCTCCGTCTCCCCAAACACAGCCGTGACCAAGCACCTCATGCCACCTTGGCCTCCCTTTCTCCATTGGCCAAGCCGCAGTGCCCCTTGCCTCTCCACTTGGCCGAGTACAGACCGCAAGCACAACCCCAAGGCAAAGGCAAGCCAAGCACCCCTTAAGATATCTTACTCCGAGCCATTTTTCATCTCTCCGTGGATCGTCATCGATCGCCGTCGGCGAGCGCGAACGCACCCACACCCTTCACGGTAATATTCTCTATCCAACGACATACTCCGCGGCCCCCAATACCTCCACCAGAGGCTTCGTCGGTGCGCCGCAAGTTGCTCCGAGGTTAGTGCATTTATATGCTTAAGGGTACAGTTGTAATAATTGGGAAGTGTGTTAAATTGTGTTGTGTGCGTGTGTGTGTGGTTGTGGCATGCATGCATGTGTATGCATGTATTTATGCATAGGAATGTTATTATGTATGCATATTTAATTAAGAGCATGCCTATATTTATTATGTGTAGGTGTATTTATTATGTGTAGGTGTATGTAATTAATCATGTGCATGCATGTGTTTTAATTACATAGTGTGAGTGTGTAGTAAGTGTGCATGGGTACCTTTATATGTGGTGTTTTGTTAATTCATGTAAATATTTGCATGTCTATAAATGTATGCTTGTGTGGGTTTATATTCATGTATGGGTATGTATATATGTACTATATGTGTACATGTATTAAATTGTGTTGTATACGTGTACGAGCATGTGCACGTACTGTGTACGCTCGAGTGTATGCTTGAGTACGTGTGTGGTTATGTTCAAGTATGTATGAGTATGTGATATGTGTACATTTACGTGCTTCAACAATTTAAACTCATTTGGTGAGATCCGGACTAATTGTTGAAGATCCGAATTCGTGCTCATTGTGGACCCGATGCACAGGTGATTCGAAGACCGATCATGGGATGATCCGTAGATCAGTACTGTTTTGCGCAGTGAAGACCAGACGGCGATTCGATTCTAAAACTGCGTCATTTCATGTGAGTGTTTGTTCTTATGTCATTTTCTTCTTACCGTTATTGTCTTTTATTCGTATTATTTTATGTGACTTTATATTATATTTTATCAGTTTGACTTGCTGTATCACCTCATGAGACATTAGTGATTGTTCATCTTAATTGTGTAATTGATATAAGCTTGTATCAGTATTATTTCATGTGTTGGTAAATGACCGTTGTTGGCTTAGTCCTAGTATTGATATACCGTAGACGGGACTAGATCTTGTAACTAACCTAGTGGTGATAAATTTTAGAATATATATATTGATCTTGAGGCTGATCAATTCATGACTAAGGTTAGAGATTCATATTTTATGTATAGTATTTGTCGGACAAATTGTTTGGTGACTATCCCGATTATAACTCTTTTGGATATTGAGAACGTGTTAGATATGATGTTGCCTTATCGACAGATTGTTCTACCAATTCATGGATATTCTGAATATAATATCCTTAATGCTAGTGCATGCAATGAGAATGCCTTCTGGACTGTTAGGAGCTATTATTGTTGGATTATCGCATTGGTGAGTTTGACTGATATAGTAATGACCTTATTGATATTGACTACTAGGTGTAGAGTTGATCTGGATTTCATGTTGATCGAGGATATTACACTTTTTAGTTACGATCTTGATTGATTTCGATATCGATGATTGAATAAATAGGAGATCTTTATTTATAAAATAAAATCTTGGACATGAACCTGTCGGCTGACTTAATTGGATTGGAGTTGACTTGGAGGTTGAGGAATAGACGTGAATTGGGTTGACTTGATCTGGCTTGGTGGATTTTTAGATACGTGTACTTGATATTTACTGACTTTGGGATCTTGTGATTGACCTTGATAGAGTGAGAGTGTATGACAATCTTGATCGAATTGAAATATAAGGATTTGATTATATGTATCAGAACTTGTAGTATTTCAGTTATTGAGATTTGGATATCGGTGACTCAGAGGATGAATATATCATGACTTGAGGATTAGAGTAGATTGATATGATGAGAGGACTGGTTATTGATTAATTAAACTTGTGGGTTGCTGTACCGGATTACTTTGTCATGGATTGATACTTTATGCTCATGGTAATTGTACTGGGACTATTAGTTGACGGATCAGTTATTATTATATGCAGTACATGTATATGACATATTGATCAGTTCTATATGAGACTGTCTATTGAGCAGTATCTGGTTTCGTTATTGTATAGATTCATGTTATTGAAAGTTACTGAGAAAATATTGTCAGACTGTAACATATACATTGTTTTATTGTTCACCGTTTATATGGTAATATTATTCACATTGTTATTGTTACATCATTGATATTGTTACCGTCACCGTATCGTCCCGGTAATCGAAATAATATGGATATTGATTATTATAAATAATAATGTAAATTGACAACTTATACTGAGATTGGGGAAATTGATGGAGGAGACAGCGTCCGTATTCTGGGTGAACCTAGGATACAGGTTGCGCAGCCGAGATACGGTTCCACTGTAGGTTCCAGGGGATGACTGACATCCCGTATTGTTCATATTGTCATTATTATTGACACATTGTTATTGTTATGGACTACCTAGCGGTAGGACCTGGTTCAGCGCCAGGTAGTTGGGTCGTGATTCCGGGTATGTACGGAACCCACCTAAAGCATGGACAATGTCTCTTCTATTAATTTCAATAACTTAGGACCCTGATTGACACGTGTAGTAGGCATAGTATGGGATGCATCTATTACATGTGGCAATTGGTATTCGCTGACATAATAAATGATAATGAACTGTTTATAGTATATTGTGACAGGCTGTGATCAACTGACTATGCATATATGTATACTATAGTAGACTATGATTGTACACATGACCAGATTGTATACCAGACTAGTGACATATGCTAGGTTACACATTTTGACATTAGTTGTTCCTTGTTATCATGATATCAGTTATATGTCGTTCATAGTTTGTTATTGATATTGATTATTCTGTTACCTTTTATTTTTAGATTATCATGTTGTTATTGCGTACATTGTTTTTTATGCACGAGCACCTTCCCTGTTACACACACACACACTCATTAGGTCGCTTCTGATGACCCTGAATTCGTACATCTAGGGTATTGGACATTTTCTTATATTGTTCAGGTGTTTGTGTGATCGTGCGCTTCGCGAAGAGCTGGAGTTCCTCTCTTTTGACTCTGGTATTCTTGTATTTCTTTATTTCTGCTATTATTCTTTGATTCCTATATATCACACTTAGCTTCTATTTCATTCTTTGTTTCATCTGGGATCATGTGTAGTCATTATATGTATTGTAGCAGCGATCGTTGAGCTATTATACTTTAGATTTATAACTTGTTCAGCTTACTTTAAGCTTAGCGTGTAAACGTGAGGTATTTTCTTTGCGTATATGCGTCGCTGACTCATGTCACGTCTCCGCTTCAGTGTATTTTGGGAAGCGGGGCGTGCTAGGTTTTTTTTTTAATATCAGAGCCAGGTTCGCAAATAAAATGGACCAAGTTCATGCCTGTGACCTGAGATGAGTTATATTTACACTGCAGTAAACATATGTATTCACACAATGATATGAGTCCACTTGAGAATCAATTGTTGTTCCTTTCTAAGTCCATCTCTTGGATCTGTTGATGCCTCCTATTTTAACATTCCTTCCGGCTCGATCTGTATTTTTCTGTTGATTCCTATCTTTAATCTCGGTTCTTTTTCCCCGATATTGACTATTAGGACTGGCTTTTGGACCTGATCGACGACAGAGATCAGGGCACGCAGCGGAATCGTGGTGTCCCAGCGAGGCGACTTGGAAGCTTGGTTGTTTTCTATCTGGATTTGGATTCTTTTATCATTCCCTACTTTATTGAAATTTTGAGGACGAAATTTTTATAAGGTGGGTAGAATGTAATATCCCTAATGTATTTATACAAGATTTTTATGTATATAATAAATTTTTACATGTGTATAGACGATTTGTATTATTATTATATGTGGGCTTGATAATAAATCCGTTATAGATTTCTATTGTTAGTAATAATTAATTTAAATAATTTTTAACCTGTAGTTGTTAGTGACTATTATTATTATTAGTATTATTATTATTGTTATCCATATTTAGCTATTTTTTATTTTTGTTTGCATTTTCTATCTTTCTCTATATCTAATCCTTTGAGCCCAAAACCAAGCCCACACTTATATTTCTTTTTCCTTTCCTTGGCCCAAACCAAGCCATTAACCCATTACCTCAGACCCCACTACCCGAAACCCAATACCCATTATCTATTAACCTATATAATCTTAATCCTAAGTCTAATCTAAATCCTAACTCCAAATCCCAATCCTAACAACCCAATCCCCATTAAATCTTAACTATATATAACTTCTATATTATCCTAATCCTAATCCAAAAATAAGAACCCTAATCTACTCCTCCCTCTCCCAAATCCACAGCCATTCCTCCATCTCCCCAAACACAGCCGTGACCAAGCACCCCATGCCACCTTGGCCTCCCTTTCCCTATTGGCCAAGCCGTAGTGCCCCTTGCCTCTCCACTTGGCTGAGTACAGACTGCAAGCACAACCCCAAGGCAAAGGCAAGCCAAGCATCCCTTAAGATATCTTACTCCGAGACATTTTTTATCTCTCCGTGGATCGTCGTCGATCGCCGTCGGCGAGCGCGAATGCACCCACGCCCTTCACGGCGATATTCTCTATCCAACGACATCCTCTGCGGCCCCCAATGCCTCCACCAGAGCCTCCGTCGGCGCGCCGCAAGTTGCCCTGGTTAGTGCATTTATATGTTTAAGGGTACAGTTATAATAATTGGGAAGTGTGTTAAATTGTGTTGTGTGTGTGCGTGAGTGTGGTTGTGGCATGCATGCATGTGTATGCATGTATTTATGCATGAGAATGTTATTATGTATGTATATTTAATTAAGAGCATGCCTATATTTATTATGTATAGGTGTATGTAATTAATCATGTGCATGCATGTGTTTTAATTACATAGTGTGAGTGTGTAGTAAGTGTGCATGGGTACCTTTGCATGTGGTGTTTGTTAATTCATGTAAATATTTGCATGTTTATAAATGTATGCTTGTGTGGGTTTATATTCATGTATGGGTATGTATATATGTATTATATGTGTACATGTATTAAACTGTGTTGTATACATGTACGAGCACATGCACATACTGTGTACGCTCGAGTGTATAATTGAGTACGTGTGTGGTTATGTTCAAGTATGTATGAGTATGTGATATGTGTACATTTGCGTGCTTCAGCGATTCAGACTCATTTGTTGAGATCCGGACCCATTGCTGAAGATCTGGATTCGTGCTCGTTGTGGACCCGATACACAGGCGATTCGAAGACCAATCTATGGGATGATCCGTAGATCAGTACTGTTTTGTGCAGTGAAGACCAGACGTTGATTCGATTCTAAAACTGCGTCATTTCATGTGGGTGTTTGTTCTTATGTCATTTTCTTCTTACCGTTATTGTGTTTTATTCGTATTATTTTATGTGACTTTATATTATATTTTACCAATTTGACTTGCTGTATCACCTCATGAGACATTACTGATTGTTCACCTTAATTGTGTAATTGATATAAGCTTGTATTGGTATCATTTCATGTGTTAGTAAATGACCATTGTTGGCTTAAGCCTAATATTGATATACCGTAGACGGGACTTGATCTTGTAACTGACCTAGTCATGATAACTCTTAGAATATATATATTGATCTTGAGGCTGATTGATTCATGACTGAGGTTTGAGATTCATATTTTATGTATAGTATTTGTCGGACAAATTGTTTGGTGACTATCCCGATTATAACTCTTTTGGATATTGAGGACGTGTTAGATATGATGTTGCCTTATCGACAGATTGTTCTATCGATTCATGGATATTCTGAATATAATACCCTTGATGCTAGTGCATGCGATGAGAATGCCTTCTGGACTGTTAGGAGCTATTATTGTTGGATTATCGCATTGGTGAGTTTGACTGATATAGTAATGACCTTATTGATATTGACTACTAGGTGTAGAGTTGATCTGGATTTCATGTTGATCGAGGATATTACACTTTTTAGTTACGATCTTGATTGATTTCGATATCGATGATTGAATAGATAGGAGATCTTTATTTATAAAATGAAATCTTGGACATGAACCTGTCGGTTGACTCAATTGGATTGGAGTTGACTTGGAGGTTGAGGAATAGACGTGGATTGGGTTGACTTGATCTGGCTTGGTGGATTTTTAGATACATGTACTTGATATGTTACTGACTTTGGGATCTTGTGATTGACTTTGATAGAGTAAGAGTGTATGATAATCTTGATCGAATTGGAATATAAGGATTTGATTATATGTATCAGAACTTGTAGTATTTCAGTTATTGAAATTTGGATATCGGTGACTCAGAGGATGGATATATCGATGACTTGAGGAGAGGACTGGTTATTGATTTATTAAACTTGTGGGTTACTATACTGGATTACTTTGTCATGGATTGATACTTGATATTCATGGTAATTGTATTGGGACTATTGGTTGACGGATCAGTTATTGTTATATGTAGTACAAGTATATGGCATATTGATCAGTTTTAGATGTGACTGTCTATTGAGCAGTATCTGGATTCGTTATTGTATAGATTCATATTATTGAAAGTTACTGGAAAAATATTGTCAGACCGTAACATATACATTGTTCTATTGTTCTACCGTTTATACGGTAATATTGTTCACATTGTTATTGTTACATCATTGATATTGTTACCGTCACCGTATTGTCCCGGTAATCGAAATAACATGGATATTGATTGTTCTAAAACAATAATGTAAATTGACAACTTATACTGGGATTGGAAAAATTGATGGAGGAGACAACGTCTGTATTTTGGGTGGACCTATGATACAGGTTGCGCAGCCGAGATACGGTTCCACTGCAGGGTTCCGGGGGATGACTGACATCCCGTATTGTACATATTGTCATTGTTATTGACACATTGTTATTGTTATTATTATTGACTACCTAGCGGTAGGATCTGGTTCAGCACCAGGTGATTGGGCCGTGATTTCGGGTATGTGCGGAACTCACCTAAAGCATGGACAATGTCTCTTCTATTAATTTCAATAACTTAGGACCCTAATTGACAAGTGTAGTAGGCGTAGTATAGGATGCGTCTATTACAGGTGGCAATTGGTGTTCGCTGACATAATAAATGATAATGAACTGTTTATAGTGTATTGTGATAGATTGTGATCAACTGACTGTGCATATATGTATACTATGGTAGACATATGATTGCACACATGACCCGATTGTATATCAGACTAGTGACATATGCTAGGTTACATATTTTGACATTAGTTGTTCCATGTTATTATGATATTAGTTATATATCGTTCATAGTATGTTATTGATATTGATTATTCTGTTACCTTTTATTTTCATATTATCATGTTGTTATTGCGTACATTATTTTTTTTATGCACGAGCATCTTCCCTGTCACACACACCACTTATTAGGTCGCTTCTGACGACCCTGCATTCGCACGTCCAGGGTATTGAACATTTTCTTATATTGTTCAGGTGTTCGTGTGATCGTGCGCTTCGCGAGGAGCTGGAGTTCCTCTCTTTTGATTCTGGTATTCTTGTATTTCTTTATTTCTGTTATTATTCTTTGATTCCTATATATCACACTTAGCTTCTATTTTATTCCGTATTTCATCTGGGATCATGTGTAGTCATGTGCAGTGATCGTTGAGCTATTATGCTTTAGATTTATACATTATTCAGGTTACTTTAGGCTTAGCGCGTATACGTGAGGTATTTTCCTTACGTATATGCGTCGCCGACTCGTGTCGCGTCTCCGCTTCAGCGTATTTTGGGAAGCACGGCGTGACAGATTGTAAGTATTGTAGGTAAAGTATTACTCATTAAATAGTGTGAGTTTATTGTTAAGAAATTTTTTTCGAGTAAACAATGAACCCATTATGTCCCCCATGTTTCATTAATAAGTTGTTAAATGAAAAGAACCCTGAAAATATATCTGAAAGAAAACAAAGATTCTCCCTAACCAAAAGGCTTAGATGCATACGCATGTGCAATATGAGTGAAGAAATAAAAGTACATCCAAGAAAAAAGGTAAATACATTAGAACAATCAGAACACCCCGAAGCAAATTACCGGCACATCCTGTAGCGAGCTTCAAGGTAAGCCAGAACAAGAAAAAATCAAGGCAATGCAACGTCACCGATCACATGTGATCTGACTTGGTGTTATGCCCCCTTCCTGAGTGTCCCCGAGTGGCTATCAGATATATCGCCCATCAAAGTTTGGTCTAGAGTCCATTTACCATCTGTCTTACCCTGCTTGAAATGAGATAACACCAGTAAGAAAAGAAAGTCCAGCAAACATAAAAAGTTTGGTTGGATGATTTGGCCAAGTTGTTAAAGATCCTATTAATACATTCCTTCTAGATTCCCCCAAAAGAGGCCGCTGCCGATAAATCCGAGAGCACCCATTCAATAGAATTGGATCTCCAAGAGAATCAAACAAGGTTTGCAGAATGGGGAAGCTATGAGAGGTTGAGATATATTATGTGCCCATTGTTCCCAAATGTGAATGCTAAAAGAGCATATAAGAAAGCGATGATCGATAGATTCCTCATCTGTCGTACACAGAACGTACATGCATTGCCCCTGCTAACCCTTTTTCATGAGATCATCCCAAGTAAGAATTGCACCATTAATGATTAATTAGATGAAGACCCTAATCTTTAGCCCTGATACTTCAGATGATCCTGGCGAACGGGCACCACAGTCTTCTGTCGTTTGACCTATAGTAAGCGCTCCTAACTAAAAAAACAACCCTTTTACTATCCCAATCCCAAGTGGGACGGTCCCTTGTTGTTGTGCGCGAAGGGCAACAACCAACAAGGAACTTAATAGATGAAGCAGAAAAGTACCCAAAGACAAGAACAAAGAATTCAAGAGAGAAAGTTACACACAAGATTTAACGAGGTTCGATAATTTGCCTACGTCCTCGGGGCAAGGGAGAGAGAATTTTATTGATTCAACAACCAATATAAATTTTTCCTTACATACAATTCATGAGTGCTCTATTCCTTTATTTATAGCTAGAGATTCCCTGGGTTTTAGAAAACCCAATTGGATTTGACTCCAATTCAGAAACGATGTCTGAATCCTGAAAGGAGAAGCAGATTCGCCTAGATACGCCTATCGTCTGACCGGGCGATCGATTGACCCATCCACTCTGCCGACAGGTCGGTCGACCAAGTCCAACCGAGACTTTATGCATGCCAGTCGGTCTACTGGAACGGTCGACCGTTCTCCTGTTATGGTCGACCGGGCGGTCGACCGCGCTACCTTGTGCACGCCGATCGATCGAGCTGTCTGCCGGCCACGATGCTGGCCTACAATTTGTTGCGTTCTTGCTTCCTTTTGGCTTTCATTCTCTGCACTATTTCTTCCAACGAGTTTAAAAAACTCTACCATAGCTTTTTATCTCTTCTCTCCCTACAATTCTCCACCTCGATAAAGATTTCTCAAATCTGAGCCGAAATCATCACAGTACATGTTGACTCTAAAGTGGCTGCACCTGTGTGACTGCCTATATACCTTGCCCAAAAGATCAAGCTATCCGTAGTTCATCCAAATGAGCTCCACCGAGCTCAAGAAACTGAAAGGATATGAAGCAACGCTTTACAATGTTTATATTTCACTCCCGACACCACCTTAGTAAGCATATCAGTGGGATTCTCCTTTGTGTGAATCTTTTGCAACTCAATATCACCATCATCAAGAATCTCCCAAACAAAGTGGAACCTGACATCAATGTGCTTCATCGTTGCATGATACACCTGGTTCTTTGCAAAATAGATAGCACTTGTGCTATTACAGTTGATTTTTAACAGATCCTGATCAATCTACAAGTCATGAGCAATCCTTGAAGCTATATTGGCTCCTTCATAGGCTCCCCATGACCGTGTACTCGGCCTCTGTAGTAGACAATACAATGATAGACTGTAGAATGGAGCGCTAACTCACCGGTGCTTGGGACAATGTAAACACATACCTCTTTGTAGACTGACGTTTGTTGAGCTCTCCTGCATAGTTAGAGTCAACATATCCGATACACTCTTTCTTACCCGTAGAATCCTTCTCGAATACCAATTCAACATCAATGGTACCCTTAATGTACCGTAGAACCCATTTGACTGCCTCCCAATGACTCTTACGAGGATCAGCATGTATCTGCTGATCATCAAGACAGCTTGTAACAAATCTGGCCTTGTATACACCATTGCATACATTAAACTACCAACTGTGCTAGCATATGGAACGCGAGTCATGTACTTACATTTTTCAACAGTAGTAGGAGACATATAGGATTTTAACTTGAAATGAGGAGCCAATGATGTACTTACAGATTTTTTATCACCGTCGATGTTGAACCTCTGAAGTATCTTTTGCAAATACTCCTTTCGTATCAAGCTAACCTTGTCACTCCTTCGGTCTCGCTCAATCTCCATGGCTAGCACCTTCTTCGCTTCACCAAGATCCTTCATCTCGAACTCGGAAGACAAGTCTTTCTTCAATTTATCAATTGCGGATCTGCTCTTAGAAGCGATGAGCATATCATTTACATATAATAGTAGATAGATGTATTATTCTCCGGGTAACTTATTGTAATATAAACATGGGTCATAATGGCTGCGTGTAGGGGTGCCATCAGATCGGATACAGATCAGATATTGCTTTTACCATATTCGTATCTGCGTCCAACCTTCGGATACGGATACGGATACAGATATTGACGGATGTGAAAAAATAATATCCATATCCGCCAAAATTGGATATCGGATATGGATCGAATATTAGTCGAATGCGGATACTAATCAGATATATAAAAATGGATACGGTTAAAGATAAGCTAAACGGGTATACTTACATTACTTTTCATCTCATCTACAATAATATTAAATGTGATACATACTATGATATTATTGTGTACATATCAATACTTCAACCGCATACATTATCATTCGATTTCTATAGCAATGGATTACACGACCTCCGTGCTAAATGTCGATTCGAATGACACGGTTGATATCAAAATACTCAAAATATCTTGTGCTACTCTTGTAAGAATTGAATACTTTCCACTATTACTTTTTCACCAACTCTAAATATAAAAAATCTAATATCTTATTCCATTGAAGAATAGTCTCTTTCATATGAATATCATTATCAAGCATCCAACATTTGGATATCGGATCAGATATGTATAGGATATTACTTTTACCATATCTGTATCCGCACATAACTTTCGGATATGAATACAAATACGAATATTGACGGATGTAAAAAAATGATATCTGTATCTGGATTGAAGGCGAATTCGGATGTGGATATCTGCGGATAATCCACATCCGGTGGCACCCCTAGCTGCGTGTGTACCTTTTTCCTCTGATGAAGCGTCGAAATGCTTGTACCACTGCCTAGGAGACTGCTTCAATCCATACAGCGAATCTTTAGCTTGCATACTATATTCTCCTTTCCTGCAGTTTTGAACCTCATCGGCTAAGACATATAAATCTTCTCATCAAGATCGTCATAGAGAAAGGTGATCTTCACATCGAGCTGGTCAAGCTTCAACTCATACTGTGCTACCAGCACCAGCAAATCTGAATTGATGAGTGCTTTACACCAAGGGAGAATACTTCGTTGTAGTCAATGCCTTCTCGCTATGCATAGCCTTTAGCTACCAACATGGCTTTATAGCGTATAATATCTTCCTTGAGAGATTATTGTTTCTTTGCATATACCCACTTACAGCCAATATCCTTCTTTCCCTTGGGAAACTCTGTCAGTTCCCAAGTGTCGTTCTTGTGTAGAGAACTCATCTCTTCTTCCATGGCATTCTTCTACATCTTGAACTCTGAACTGATTTCAGCTTCCCTATATGTAGATGGGATCACCTCTTCAACGATTGGGAGAGCGTAGGCCACAATCATATCTGTAGTGAACTAACTAAACTTACATGAATTTCTTCTGGTTCTTCCAACTGCAACGGATTCATGGACATCACACATAGCTTGTCCTTTATCCTCATCATCATCAACATCCTGCTCGGACACATGATCACTATCCTGTGTCACCATGGGTATGATCTCCAAAGATACTGACCTTTCTAGAGACGGTGAAGGGGCATCATTCTCCACCTACTACGATACCCCATTGGTCTTCTTAATATCCACATGTTGAGAGATTGTAGGCTTCAATATTGAAGCCTCATAGAACGTGACATCTCTGCTGAGGATAAATTTTCTGTCCTTAGGATCTCAAAATTTGTAACCTTTTATTCCTCTCTTGAATCCTATGAACACTCCTTTCTTTGCTCTTTGGTTTAACTTGTCTTCCTTAACATGATAATAGGCCGGACACCCAAATACTCTTAGCGAATCATAGTCCTTTGCAGCTTTTCCTAACCAAACCTCCAGAGGTGTTTTACCTCCTATCGCAGACGAAGGCAACCTGTTGACGAGATAGCAAGCATATGCCAAAGTCTCAGCCCAAAAGCTCTTTGTTAATCCAACATTGGATAACAAACATCGGACTTTCTTTCGTAAAGTCATGTTCATCTTTTCTGCTACCCTTTTTTGTTGCAGCGTTTTCCTTACTGTGAAGTGTCTGTCTATACTCTCATCATGACATAGCTTTAGGAAAAGATCAGACTTATACTCACCTCCATTATCTGACCGAAGGACCTTGATCTTCCTTCACGTGCTTTTCTCCAAATTCTTCTTTCACTCCACAAACAATTTTAGGACTTCTCCCTTGTGCTTCATGATATATACCCAGCATTGCCTAGAATAATCATCAATAAAAGTTACAAAGTAGTGGTTACCTCCAATAGATGCTGTCTTGGTAGGTCCCCAAATATCGGTTGAACATAATCCAGAATCCCCTCGGTACAGTGAGTCGCTGTGCCGAATTTCACCTTGGTCTTCTTTCCGATGACGCAATGTTCACAAAATTTAAATTTGCAGGTTCTAACACCTTTCAATAGACCTTACTTTGTAAGAGCTTACAAAGACTTTTCACCTGTATGTCTGAGCATTATATGCCACAGCCTGGTAGAATCATCATCTGAATCTGTCAAAGTCGCCACTTGACATGTAATTGTACTACCCTTCAAGTAGTAGAGATTATTCCGGTGGATGCCCTTCAAAACCACAATTGAGCCTTTGATTTTCTTGAGAACACCATCTCTTGTAGATACCTCAAGACCCAATATTTTCAAAGCACCAAGTGAGATAAGATTCCTCTTAAATTGAGGTACATACCTCACTTCTTTCAATTCCTGCACCATCTCATCGAACATCTTGATCTGGACTGTGCCTATGCCTTCCATGTTACATGGGCAACCATCACCCATGATAACAAAACATCTATTTACCTTCTCAAAGCTTGAAAACCAATCTCTGTTTGGGCATACATGATAGGTAGCTTCAGTATCTAATATCCACTCAGAATCTCCTGAGTAACCAACGATAAGAGTAATGATAGAGAAAAAGAATACCGATGGGTCTGAGTCCGATCCACCTGCCTATGCAGTACTAGCGTGAGTACTAACCACCTATGCGAGATTTGCCTCGGTTTTTGACTCCTTCTTACCTCTGGCCTTTGAACAATCAATCTTCTAGTGTCCTAACTCTTTACAAAAGGCCCATTGATTCTTCTTCAGATCTCTGAAACCTGGCCTAGACTTCGATCTCCCATGATCACCTTTGCCCTTCCTATTTGAACTCCTGCCTCTTGCTGCCTATGCCTCTACTAATATACTCTCAGAAGAATACAGTCTGTCCTGCCCCCTTACTTCATAATTTACAAGAGCAGCTAACACCTCACTATAATTAAGTGTTTGTCTACCATTGATTAAAGTTAGAGTAAAAGTCTCATACTCTTCGTCAAGAAGAGAATTCAGAAGAATCACCGCCTTATTCTCTTCATCGATCTTGGCATCCACGTTAACTAAGTCTGTAAGAAGCTTGGTGTAGCTGTTCATATGTTCATCAATGGAGAGTCCTCTCTTCATCTGGAAGCGATAAAGCCTCCTCTTCAACTGCAGCCAAGACTCGATGCTTTTCGTCAGATATTTCTTCTCCAGGATTTCCCACAACTGTGTTACAGATGTTTCATGTAACATATAATACTTGATGTCTTGTGTCAAATAAGACCTTATCAAACCACACGTCATTCAATTCATCTTGTTCCAATCTTCTTCAGAAGTAGAATCACACGCTTTTTCTCCAACCATAGAGTATCTTCAAGGTTTGATGTCGTCAATGCATCCATCACCTCACATCTCCACATACCAAAGTTGTTCTTTCCATCGAACTTCACCACATTAATCTTTAATGGATGTGGGTTCATAAATTTCATCATAGATGTACTATCTCCAGCCATCTTCTCAATAGCTCCCTCAAAGCAATACGGAAAACAAATGGAGTTAGATCAAAAAAACTAGATAAAGATCGGATCTTTACCTCAAATTGAAACCCTAGGAGAGTTTCCGAAATGATCTACTCCACTGAATTTGATTCCTTGAGCAATCCAAACACTATTCTGAGAACGACACACGATCCCACAGACAGTCCCAACGCTGCTCCGAGTTCGACACACGATCTCCGCCAAACAACAACCAATGCTCTTGGAATCAATACACGATCCCACGTAGAATCCGGGATGCTCTGATACCACTTGTTGCGCGTGAAGAGCAACAACCAATGAGGAACCTAATAGACGCAGCAGAGAAGTACCCAAAGATAAGAATTAAGAAAACAAAAGAGAAAGTCAAACACAAGATTTAATGAGGTTCGGCAATTTGCTTACGTCCTTGGAGTAAGGGAGAGAGAGGTTTTATTGATTCAACAACCAATATAAATTTTTTTACATATAATTCATGAGGGTTCTACCCCTTCATTTATAGTCAGAGATTCCTAGGATTTTAGGAAACCCAATTGGATTTACTCTAATTCAGAAATAAAGTCCGAATCCTAAAAGGAGAAGCAGATTCGCCCAGATATGCCTGTCTGTCAACCGGGCGGTCGACCGACCCATCCACTCGGCCGACCGTTCAGTCGACCGAGTCTAACTGAGACTCCATGCATGCCAGTCGGTCGATTAGAACGGTCAACCATTCTCCTGCTACGGTCGACTGGGAGGTCGACCGAGCTACCCTGTACACATTGTGCACGCCGGTCGACCGAGCTATCTACCGGCCACTGTGCTGGCCTGCAATTTACTGTGTTCTTTCTTCATTTTGGCTTCCAATCTTTGCACTATTTCTTTCAACGAATTTAAAAAGCTCTACCATAACTTTTTATCTCCTCTCTCCCTATACTTGCCCATATGTTCAAGTTTAAATGCCATGGAAGAATTGCAATAGTTCCTCCCTCTTGGCAGAAAGCTTCAACTCAGACAAGTCTGGGACCTTGATGTTCCAACAATTATCTGACAGGGAAAAGCAATTCAGGGAAAAGCATCCCCAAAGGGACATTTGTGTACCATTTATCAATTTAGAATCTAGTTCATCTACTGTTGTTAACGTCCATCGCAATTCCCAAGAAGAATATGTGCTTGACATATCTCAAATCTTTCCAAAAAGGAGATGAAGTTCCCTCCTTCATGCATCCGTTGGAAGGCCAACCAGTGATAGATCGGTAGTTGTAGAGAGGAGAGGAGCGATGCTCATTTACAGCTGGTTCATCAAATAACTTCCATCACCATTTGAGAAGTAAGGTAGTGTTGAATTCCTGAAAGTTGACTATCCCTAGACCCCAAACTCTTCACTTGCAGACCCATTTTTAATTCACCAAGTTAAAGCCTTTCTCAGCAATGTGAGTCCCGATCCATAGGGACTTTCTTTCAGACAGTCGATCTCCTTTTTCACCCATCTAGGAAGTGTGAAAAAGGAAAGAAAATATGTGAGAATTACATTTAAAATAGCGTTAATCATGGGGTGATCCTCCCTCATAGAGAGCAATTTCCCTTTCTATACCGCATTTCTTTTTTGTACCCTCTCAATAAGCGGTCTCCAGAGAAGCTTCCTAAGTTTGTCAACAACAAGTGGCAACTCAAGATATGTGATAGGTAGTTGTCACGCCCCGCTTACCACTAAAGCGAGATGAGCATGTTACTATGACACACCCAAAAGAGCATGCTAAGCCTCTAACCTGCAATTTTGTCATATTTTTTCCTATCTGTCGCGCATACACACACACACATATCAAGTTTAAATAAAGTACACATATATGAAATAAAACTAATCAAAAGATTTATTCAACTAAAAAGGTTCAAAATCAAATAACTGGTACAAATTCAAATACTGAAAAATGAGTCCAAACTCTCTTATTCATACATCTATAAAAGAAGACAAATAACTAAAAGCAGTCTCTAAGTCTTCTACTGAGCTCTAGCTGACTCCTCGAAGTACTCCTCCAGCTGATGTCTCCACATACTCTCTACTATTTAGGGTAAGCAAACTTTAGGGAGTCAGAATCTCCCAACAAGTACAACAAAGGAAAAGAAATATGCATTATGTGCAGAGCATGAAGATATATGAACAAGGAAATGACACATAATATGCAGTTAATGATACTTATTTTCATTGGCACAACCATATATTTGCATCATGAGTTCATTACAGAACCCAGACATGCAGTATTCAAGACATGATGATAAATATGAATTCACAAAAGTATAAGTATGGTCATAACATGGAGTAAGTCAAGTGTAACAAGTATAGCTAAACAATCAATTAGTAATAATCATTAGAAGAAACACACAATTGCAAGATTAATTATGAAGATATCCCTTTGGGTTACTAATTATGTGGGACTACTCCAACTGCCACATGCAGTAGAACATACATCATCAATACACCTACTATGCATGTCAATTAGGTCCTAAGCACGTGAAAACTACTGCGTCCTATATTATAACGTATTCCCTCATATCAACTAATGATTATCATTATTTAAAAACTGATTAAGTGAAAAGAGCATTCATGTACCTCAGTGAGAAGTCATGCTAAGAATAATCAAGATATAATTACAGTAAGCTCATCAATCACAAAGTGACATGTACATTATAACAACACACACCACCATATCTTGTACACAAGTAGGGGTACTCAAGGTATACTTTCTCAATTTTCACCATTAATTTCCCCTATATTAGTCCCGTGTCTCGTTATTTTTGCAATTAAATTTATTAAAAAACATGAATATCCTTGCGTGAATAAAGTACCAAAAACAACCATGTCACATGTCCTTGTCAAGCAAATATAATCACCATGTACCACTTTCTCAAGTAATTTCAAGTATATACTTCACGCAATCGTTTATTCATGCTATTTAAACTTTCGTGTTCGTATTCATATTCATGTGTTCATGCCCAAGATGTTCATATAGTAATTCATATAGCATGGTGTCTTTCTACATGAACAAAATCAATCATATCAGTTATTTGTCATCCTGTAACAATTTGTGCAAGTATGATTCATGTGAGTAATTAACTTGAGGCAATGTCAATAACGTTCGTGAAAAATCTAGTATCAAATAATAACAATATGTCTCAATTTATGTATAGTCAAGTTCAGTATTTAAATGTAGAGACTAGAAATCGAATTTAGTAAAAATTTTGGTTTGGGTAATTTAAATATCAACTTTTAAATCAGTTTTAGAAAATATTTTATAAAATCAAAACATGTATAGAAAATAATCTTTCATAAGCTATTATTTCTATATAAATCAATTTTATATAAAATATTATTACAGAAAATATTAGAGGCTTTTCTACTAAACTTAGAGAAAGTGAAAACCATACTTTAAAAAAAAAATAACAAACTAGACTCAGGTATTTTTGTTATAAGTTACTCAAAGATATATACATAGATAATTTTCATAAAAATTTAGTAATCTGCTTTCTAAAGTGCATGGAGTTTATTTATGTGGTGCACTGCTAGAAGCCTAAACTGATCACCTTGCTCAAAATTTTGGAAATAATTAATGATGACTGTACTGACTTTGTGTGTTATGTAGATATATTGCTAGGTGAGGAATACCCCTAACGTGCAGAGTGATTTGTTTAATGCTCAACAACTACTTAATTAAAATGCTTATATCAATCACCAGCAGTGTTATTATCCAAGTTTAAGATATGCATATATAATATGTATTGCTTTAGAATCAAAGAATTAGATTCTAATTCCTATGAAAGTTTGAATGAATTTTTTATAAATATTGAAAAACATATTAATAAAAGATGGCCCCACCAAGATAGCAGCCAAGAGACCATCTACTGTATTTGGTCCTATTTGGTACAGTGGTAACTCAAGGTCCATGTCCCTCGGCTCTATTTGGTTTGATGGAAGTGAGAGGAAAATGTGTAAGTGAAAAATGAGGATGAGAAATGTAAAAGTGTAGTAAAAATTGAGATTTGTGTTCCGGTGCTTGGTTGTAATGTGAAAGTGTAAGTGAAAAAATATATTGTGTTTTCAGTGTTTGATTAATAATGTGAAAGTGAAAGTAGAAAAGTTAACCACAAAATTGATCATAAATTAATATTAAATTAAATATTAATTCTGAAGTAACATTTTTGGCCTGTAATTAAACAGCAAGTGGGATTTATATGATATCAAAATTTAATGCATTAAACTACAACTTATTATTAGTGAGATTTATATGACCACAAAATTAACTGTAGCACCCTGAAAGCGGAAAAATGATAGTGTAAAAGAGATGTGTAAAATAGAAAAAGAAAAAATGAAAATGAGTTTTCTCATTTTCCATTTTCGGCTCTAAACAAATAAAAAAGTGGGAAATGAGTTTTTTCACTTTCCATTTTCTTCCCACTTTCAAGAATCCAAACATGCCATGAGGAAACAAACATTAGTATTAAACTTTAACCATCCAACCCAAGCTCAATGCTGTACAATGCGTTGAATAGAAGTCAGTATAACTTCAATATCCAATCAAGCCAGAATCAAGATTATACACACAAATTTCTTCTAGAGATACAAGGGCCTGCTTTACTAAAGGATGTCATCTGTTTCTTATACATGTCCCTAGCCTAATGCCTGAAAGCTGATGCTACTAAAATATTTTCGAGTAGCAAATTCAAATTCTGTAAAAAGAAGACCAAGACTATGTTAGAATTTGGAGTACCTCATATTCATTAGAGAAAAATCAAGGATCAAGTAGAGGTGTTACAAGCTTCAGAGATCAAGCACAGACATGTACATACTTTGTGCATATTGATTAGTCGACTAATAAGTGTTATTAGTCGACTAGGCTTTAGACTAGTCGACTAATACTTGGGTGTAGTCGACTAGGCCTTGCAACAGTAATTTGGGTTCTGAATTTGTGTTACAATAGTCGACTAGGTATTTGATATAATCGACTAAAACTTGGTATTAGTTGACTAATGTGGGGTGCTGGCAATTTTCAAATACGGTTCTGTTTCTAATTTGAATTGGATCCAGGTTTCTTTCTTTCTCTGAGGCGGTGCTGATTGAATTGTTGAATTTTTATTGAAGTAGGATCATCCTAAGTGCTTCTATAAACCTCTTAGGGTGACATTTTGAAGGTGTGTCAAAAATTTAAGAGAAATTTAGATTTCACCATTGAGAGTTGTGAGAGAGAGAGAGAGATCTTTTTGTAAGTCTTGTATTTTCTTTTCTGTTTTCAATAAAGATTTCTCTTTTCCTCCCCATAGACGTAGGCACATTGCCGAACCACATGAAATCTGGTGTTCTTTAGTTGTGGGGTGATTTAGTCTCAATTGCTTGCTAGTGGTGATCCTCGACGCTTCCGCTTTCCCTGCCGAATCTTTAACTCAGCATTTCTCTGTTGTTTGATTTGTGATAGATCACTGATTAGTCTCTAAAACTGCATATTTCATACCACATCTTCACATTTATTTAATATTAAATTCTGCTAATAATACCTCTCTTGTATGTTTCTAGGTCCACGGTATGAAATGAAGAATAAGACCCAAAATTACCATTTAATTGGTGATTAAAGGCCTATAAAGATAGCCATTGACTTTGGAGGGTGATTTCGTCAAAACCAGGGGCCCAAAACCAGAAACCGGGACCTGCAACCGACAGGGGACAGACGCGATAGCGCACGGCAGCAGGTGTCGCGCGCGCAGCTCTAAAAGAGCCGCGAAAACGCGGCTATGGCCGTGCTTCAGCGGCCGTACGGGCGCGGCCGCGCCCGTGTTTTGGGCCAGGGGTTATCCCCTGGCCCCCTTTCCCCTAGTACCTATAAATACCCCCGGGGGTTCTTCTCTAGGGAGATATACAGAGAGTTAGGGTAGTTTCTTTCCATGTTGTAGTTAGTTTAGTTTATGTTAGTTCTTCTTCTTCCTTTGTATTTTCTATTTCTTGTAGATCTTGTAATAGAAGAGAGAGTGGTATATGGTTGGAAAGTAAGAGTCCTTATAATAGAAGGTGATAATTTATGAAAGGTTCTCTCTTTAACTCTCTTTATTTTCTTCTCTCTAACTCCTTTTACATGTTTAGCTAATTTTCTCTCATGGCAACTAACTACTAACCACTAACTTACTAACTTTCATTTGTAGTTTAGGGTAGTTCAGTTTAAGTTAGTTCTTCTTCTTGTATTTTTCATTTGCTGTAGATCTTGTAATAGGAGAGAGAATGGTATATGGTTAGAAAGCAAGAGTTCTTGTAATAGAAGGTGACAAGCTATGAAAGGTTCTCTCTTTACCTCTCTTTACTTTCTTCTCTCTAACTCCTTTTACATGTTTAGCTAATTTTCTCTCATGACAACTAACTACTAACCACTAACTTGCTAACTTCTTATTTGATAATCCACATGAATCTAATAACCTCTACTTGGCCTTGCTCTTGCAAGAGCCATTGATGGCTCATGATGATGATTCTAACATTCTAACTTTCTAACTCTCTAGCAAGCTAACATTACTTTACTCCATGCTTACTCTTATTTAGTTTTGAAGGTTTAAGTGTAACTTGCACTTGTTTTGTTGAGTTGGGATGTGATGAGTTACATATGGGTCATACTTTGAAACGCTCTTGAATCAAGGACTAGTGATTGCGCAGGATTCATGTGAGGCAACTATCACTAAGAGGTTAGTATGGTTAGTGGAGCCATTAGTAGTTGTAGCCATGAGTTTTCTTTCTTTTTCACTTAGTTTTAGAAATATCAAAAATCACAAATATCTTCTTTTCTATGTTTCTCACTTCTTCGTGTTTCACCATACTTCTCTTTTCCATTCTTTGTTTTCCTTTCTTTTCATTCTTTCAAACATTCAAAAACTTTTAACACACGCATGAATCAACCGGTAAAACTTCTATCGCCTCCTGTCCTTGTGGATTCGACTCGTTTTAGCCTCATGCTACAACGGAAGTATCCAGGAAACTAAAGCACACACACTTTAACTCTTGACTTCAAAATGACATATTTTGTGCACGATTCTCCCACGATCAATCACAATAATTGGTATCAGAGCGATGGCTAGTAAGACGACTACGACAACCAAGTTTGAGGTAGAGAATTCGACGGGAAGTCTAATTTTCTATTGTGAAAGATGCGAGTAACATCATTGTTTGTAAAGGAGGGCACACACTAGGCTCTACTTGGTATAGAGAAGAAGTCATCAAAGATGGAGGATGGTGAGCGGAACGACATCGACTTTTGCGTAAAAGTGAAGATCATATTATGCCCATCAGATAGGTCTCTACAACGTGATGAATGAGGAGACAACTGCTAGTTTTTAGTGTAGGCTGGAGAGCCTTTACATGACGAAGAGTTTTTCGAAAAAACTCTTCATGAAGAAGCAGTTATACAGTCTTCGAATGAAGAAAGGTACACTTATTTTACAATATCTCAATACTTTTAGTAGAATTTTAAGCGACTTGTTAGCTCCAAAGGTTAAGTTAGAAGAAGAAGACATAGCTCTTCTGTTACTCTCTTCTCTTCCATTAAGTTATGACCACTTGGCAGCCACCATCATGTATGGTAAGGAGATCTTAGAGTTAGAAGATATTAGGCATGTGCTCTAGAATAACGAATTAATGAAGAAGATAGATTCTACAGAGGAGGCCTTAGGATTTGTTGTCAAGGGCTAGAGGGGAAGATCAAAGAGTAGGAGGACCCAAAAGGGATTCAGAAACTTCTAACAGTTTTTCTTGCTATTTTTTCAAGAAATCAGGGCACATCAAGAAAAATTGTATGAAATACAAGGAGATGCTGAAGAGGAAAAGCAGCAAGAATTCTGATGAGTTTAGTACCAGCGAAAAGTCAGATTAAGCCGGGGTTGTCAATGAAGTAGAAGAGAATTCATGTGATGTCTTGACAGCTGAGTCAGAAAAAGGTAAATACTCAAATGCTTGGTTACTTGACTCGGGGTGCACATACCACATGTGCCCAAAAAGAGAGTGGTCAGTACTTACAAGCCATATAATGAAGGTTCTGTCCTGATGGGTAACAATGCCATGTGCAAAACTATTGGCATCGACAACATCCGTATGAGGATGTTTGATGGACAAGTTCAAACCCTCACGAACGTTTGACACATTCCGAATTTGAAGAAGAATCTTCTCTTGTTGGGAACTTTGGAAGCTCGATGGTACAAGTTTTCAGGTGTAGATGAAGGAATCAAAGTTACCAAAGGCTCCATGACACTTCACAAAGAAGAACAGACAATAAACTTGTACAAGTTGACAGGAAGCATTATTGTTGGTGATGCTTTAGCAACAACGAAGGAGGATACTACAAGACTTTGACACATGCGTCTTGGACACATGAGCGAGCGAGATCTTCAAGTCTACACAATAGGAGTGCTCTACCAGGTATCAAATATTGTAAACTTGATCTTTATAAATTTTGCATCATAGGCAGGCAACGTAGAGTAGCTTTCTCTACATCACAGCATAAGACAAGGGGCTTGCTAGATCTCATATGCACGGATGTGTAGGGGCCTTCGCCATTAGCATCCATTGGAGGTGCTAGATACTATGTTACTTTCATAGAGGAATTTTCAAGAAAGTTTGGATATACTTCTTGAAGCAGAAATCTAAAGTATTCTAGAAGTTCAAGAAGTGAAAAACAATGGTGAAGAATTAGACCAGGCGAAAGATGAAAGTCTTGAGTTCCGATAATGGAGGCGAGTATACCTCTAAAGAATTCAAAGATACTTAGCAAGAAAGGGCAACAAACACCAGTTAAGTATTCCAGGGCAACTAGAACAGAACAGAATAGCAGAGCGCATGAATCAGACATTAGCAGAGCGCATGCGTAGGACATTTACAAAGGTGGTATATCATGCGAATCATCTAATAAAGTGTGCCCGCGGTATCAAATTACAGGCTGACATGTTAGAAAATTTTTGGGCAAAGGCGGTGAATCATGCGAATCATATAGTAAAATCTTCAGATCCAAAAAAGATATGGTGAGGAGAGTCGGTGGACTGTTCAATCTTATAGATTTCAGTTGCCCATCATATAGTTTGGTTTATAGTCAGAAAAAGAACAAAGTAGAGTCTAAGTCTAAGAGTGTATCTTCATCGGGTTCACCAAAGGAGTCAAGGGTTTCAGACTTTGGGATCCCGAGACAAGGAGCGCCTTTACCAGCAGAGATCTGGTCTTTGATGAAGAATCAATGTTGAAAGAAAAGTCAGAGACAGAGAATAAAGCACAAGATAAAGCTTTAGATAGTTCGACAGACACTCAGGAAAAGAAAGTTGAGTTCTCAGAGAGCCCTATAAGGCTTGAAGGGTCGAACAGGAAGGGCCGAAGAGGACTCCTCAGATTCAGATGGAGACGAACAGGAGGCTACTCAAGAGCAGGTTAGACCATTGAGACGATCAGTCAGGGTTATAGTGCCACCAACAAGATATGACGGAAAGATGATCATGTCTCATTCGTAATAGAAATAGGTGAACCTAGTAGTTACAGAGAAGCGATCGAGGCAGATTACCACGATAAGTGGATTACAGCCATAGAGCAAGAGAAGGAGTCTTTGGATAGAACTAAATATGAATATTAGTCGATTTTTCAAAAGACTCCAAGGCAATAGGTTGCAGATGAGTCTTTCGCGAGACGGACAATGAGCAGTACAAGATAAGGTTAGTTGCTAAGGGATATGCTCAGAGGGAGGGCATTGACTACAATGAGATTCTCTCATGTAGTCAACCATACATCTATTTGGATGTTATTGGCGATAATTGCTCAGTTTGATCTAAAGTTGAAATAGATGAATGTTAAAACAACATTTCTACATGGTGAGCTAGAGGAGAAGATATACATGAAACAACCTGAATGCTATATTCAGGAAGGCAAAGAAAATAAAGTATGTCTTCTAAATAAGTCCCTCTATGGACTTAAGCAGTCTCCCAAGTAGTAGTGTAAATGGCTCGACTCTTTCATGATCAAGGTCATATACAACTAATGTGAGTATGATAGTTGTGTCCATTTTAAACAGAATGATGATCTGACATATTTATTTTTGTATGTGAATGATATGCTGATTGTTGCGAGAAACAAGACACATATTCAGAAGCTTAAAGCTCAGCTCAAGAAGGAATTCGACATAAAAGATTTGAGAGAAACAAAAAATCTTAGGCATGGAGATCACTAGAGACAAAGGCTCATATAGACTTTGGCTATCCCAGGAGAACTACGTTCTCAAGATGTTGAAAAGATTCAACATGGCAGAAGCAAGACCAATCACCACTCTTTTGGCATGTCACTTCAAATTATCCTCAAAGTAGTATCCATAATAACCGAAAGAGGAGGAGGAGATGTCTCGAGTACCATATACTAGTGCAGGGATCACTCATCTATGCTATGGTCTGCATTAGGCTGACTTGGCCAATGTACTTAGTAAATTAATCAAATCATGTCAAATTTAGTAAAGCAACATTGATAAGCAGTGAAAGGGTGTTACGATATCTGCGAGGGACTGCGAAACTAGGCTTAATGTTTCGGAGATTGAAAATGAGGAAGCCTAGGGTACTACAAGGCTATGTTGATGCACATTATGCAGGAGATCTTGTGTTGGCCCAGAGACCCTGATCTCTAGTTTTGATGATGATTAACTCATGTAGTTATTGTTACTAATAATCTTGTAATATATAGTTTCAGATAATTGATCAAGATATTAGTAGGTGATTAGCTTCAACAAAGGTATTTTGGAGCTTTCACATGGTGATTCAAGAGCTCGAGCGTCAAGTTCACATCTAGCACTCAGTTGGAGTCAAGCTCGGTGGATCACGTTTGAATCGAGTCGACTTGGAGACGGAGTTGTATAAGAAGACCTCGGTTTGTTTAGTTTATGGTTTAGATCTTGTGTTAAAGATTAGATAGTGTTGATATGCTCAAGTTCACAATACACACACTTGTTTAAAGTTTCATGTTTGTTTTCGGTTTAACCGTTTTGGATTTCTAGTTCAAATCTATAGTTTTCATAAATAGATAGAATCAAAACAAATTTACATGGTTTAATGTATATTAGATTTGATCTATATACATCTATGTTTCATCTTTTAGAAAAACTTATTTTGATAGTCTATTTCATGAGTTTGGAGTTTTGTATTTGAAGAAAACTTATTTTTGTATTTAATGTCAAAAACATAGATATAATATCTTTCATGTATATTGTATTCTATCCATATATAATATACTTCAAAGTTGTTTCAATATCATATTTTTGTATTTATACAAGTTTATAGAAAAATCGTATTTTCCTTTAAAAGTTTGGTTTCTAGAAAATACCATTTTGGTTTAAGGAAAATTTTTAAGAACACAAAAATGGTTCAAATTGTTTAAAATATGTGTTGAATTTTACTCACACATATTTGTATTTCAAAGATAAATAAGAACTGATTTTTGTGGAATTTATGTGATTGTTTTAAAAATTTTTTAGAAGGTAAAATAACCAAGTTTCAATCCCTAATTTGTGGACTGGCTGTGCCGGTCGACCTAGACAGAAGTCGGTTGACCGCTTCAGTCGACCGACGTGCACAAGACGTGCACGCAGCCAAGTCTGGAAGCCGATCGACTGGGTCGGTCAACCGCCATAGAGCTTCCGCTCTCTGAAAATGGCCCCAGTCGACCGCCCGGTCGACCGACAGAGAGCTCTGCTCTCTGTTTCTATTGTCCGGTCGACCGGTGGTTCAACGGTCATAAATATGACCGTTGGCCAGTCGACCGCCCAGTCGATCGGAAGGGCATTTTTGCCTTTTGCCTGCTGCCAATGGGCAGATTTTATTGGGTCTATAAATCCCCCCCATTTGAGCTGGTTTTTAACAAGAATTTCAAGAGCAAAAATCTTCATCTTCTTAAATGTTTTGGCTACAAGTTTTAAAAGAGATTTTGGGTTTAAAAGATCAATCTTATTTGTTTTAAAGTGTTGGAAAATTCAAAGAAAAAAGGAGTATTTGAGAATTGATTTTGATCTTTATTTCAACATCTATCTTGTGATTTTTTCAAGTATTTTTCTTTATTGTTTTCATTTTCAAACACTTTATTTTCTCACACTTGAGCTTATCATATCTATCCTATCTATTAGGATCTTGTTTTGTGAGAAAGAATTATTTTGTGGTCTTTGAGATCATCAAGTTGTAACCTTCCATACTTTGTGATATTCCTCTAGTGAGAGGTGATTGTGTTGATATCTCTCTAGTGAGAGGTGATTGTAAAAGTGGTGATTGAGTATCCCTCTAGTGAGAGGTTGATGTTGTTTGGCTAAGTGCATATCCCTCAATTGTGAGGTTAATCTTGTTTGGCTTTGTGCCTTGCCTCTAAGTGTAGAGGTTGTATTGGTGAGAGAGGAGTTGTGTACTCCCAAAATTTTATTTACTCAAATCCTCAGTTGAGGTTCCCTGTGTGGGAAGTCTTGTATGGACGAATTAGTAAAAATCCTTCTGTGTGAAGGCAGGGACGTAGAGCTGGGTGCTCGAACCTCGAAACATATTTTTGTATTTGCGTTTGATCCACTTTCTCTAATTTTCTCTTATTTACATTGTGCATTGTTCATATTGTTCATATAATATACATGCTTGGTTTGATTGTGTGTCCATACTTGTGTTAAACAAGAAAGCTTCATATAGCACCTCAACTCTTATTTAGAGAAATTAGAGGAGATAGTTCAGAGCTCTTCACCGAGAATTCAGCTACACTCTTTGGTTACACTAAGTGTGTTGCTGTTTGTTTTTAATTCCACATATTTGTCATTAGATTAGCCTTACACCTATTCACCCCCCTCTAGGTGTACTTTCATCTTGATCAACGAAAATCAATGACAGGTTATGTGCTCACAGTGGCTGAGTGCATCATCAGTTGAAGACAGAGTTACAAGATACAATTGCTCTTCAATGATAGAGACAGAGTACATGGCTGCAGTTGAGGCATCAAAGGAAACTTTGTGGTTGAGAGGATTGGTTGAGACTTTCAGTATCATACACGATTCAGTCGAGTTCATTGTGATATAGTCAGAGTGCGATTCATTTCGCTAAGGATCACATGTATCACAAGCGGACGAAGCACATTGATAAGAGGTATCACAAGATACGTTAGTGGATTATGGATGATAAGGTGATCGATTTGGTAAAGTCAGCACGAAAAAGAATCCAACCGATATGATGATGAAAACCATCCCAGCGGAGAAGTTCAGATCATCTCTATACTTTATCAAGGTCTCCAAAAGTAAAGTAGAGAACAGACACTTGAGAGGGAGCCATGTGAAAGCAGTGGTCCAATTTTACGAAGAACTCAATGGACATAATTAAGATAGAGATTGTTAGTATTTGGAGTGCCTCATATTAATGGAGAAGAATCAAAGATTAGCTCGAGGTGTTACAAGTTCCAGAAATCAAGCACGGACATGTACAGACTTTGTGCATGTTGATTAGTTGACTGACAAGTGTTATTAGTCGACTAGGGTATAGGCTAGTCGATTAATACTTGAGTGTAGTCGACTAAGCCTCGAACAGTAAGTTGGGTTCTCAGATTGTGTTACAGTAGTCAGTTGATTAGGTATTTGGCATAGTCGATTGATACTTGGTATTAGTCGACTAATACTTGGCCCTAGTCGACTAATGTCGGGTTTGGCTGTTTTCAAATATGGTTCTGTTTTCAGTTTGGATTAGATCCAGGTTTCTTTCTTTCTCTGAGACGGTATTGATTGGTTTGTTGAAATTTGTGTTGGATTAGGATTATCCTAGGTGCCTATATAAACCCCTGAGGGTTGCCTGTTGAAGGTATGTCAAGAATTTAAGAGAAATTTAAATTTTCACCATTGAGAGTTGTGAGAGAGATCTTCTTATAACTCTTGTATTTTCTTCTCTGTTTTCAGTAAAGATTTATCCCCTCCTCTCCGTGGACATAGGCATATTGCTGAACCATGTTAAACCTAGTATTTCTTGGTTGTGTGGTGATTTAGTCTCAATTACTTGTTAGTGGTAGATCTTTTACGCTTCCACTTCCGCTGCCGAGTCTTTAACTCGGTGTTTTTATTGTTTGATTGGTGATAGATCATAACATATTACATATTGTAATTTAATTGTATGAAGTTTTGGACATGCTTACAAAGGTACCCACTATAGTTCCTACAAACTGCTTCAAGTACAAATGACCTAAATAGCCAACGGAGATTACCATCACAGTTCAATTGATTAAAAGGCCAATAAGACCAAAATGAAACACACGAGGACCAGCATTACTTGATTAAAATTCAAACTGAGAAGTTAGTTGAACTAATTGGCCACAATAATTTTCCTCCTATATGGTCATAATTCGGAAGAATCATGGGTAGGCCTAGGCATATTCCTATCAGATTAAAATCAATAAAGAGAAAGGGACTAGATACTTGCCTTATGATGATTAAACTCCAACGTTTGATTGGGTGACGAAATCCTTTTTCCTCCTAGAGTAGATTATTTTTTTAGGGTTCGTGAATTAATGTTATGTATATTCGTAGGGTGATAGTGTTTAGGTTAAGTTTGAACTGATATTTAGTTAGGATTTAGCTATACCCGCAAATTAAATGTTATCTATTAGTTTTGAATTGATTTGGATGTGTTTCAGGATATGGAGAATTTTGTACGAATTTTAAATAATTTTTTTGGATATTCTGGTCAAAGGGATAAAGCAATAAGAGGAATTCTATTTGATTTGGTTTCTTGAATTTGAATATGAAAATCTAAACCCTATTGGATAATAAATTAAGTTATGGGCTTTAAGTCATAATATTTACTATTACTAAATTTTTTTTTATTCTTAATTGTTATCTTTCCTATTTATTTATTTAATGTCTCTTAATATTAAGTAGTTTTAGGATATTACAATAACCTTTGAATTGGACAATTGAAAACCAGTGAATAGAGGAAACTGTTTACTCAAATTTTCATTAAGAATACTAATGAGCTTTTATGGTAATTGATTTTGAGTCCAGACCACCTCTCGTAGCAGAATTGGATCATTTAAGTATCATGGCTTGTGTCAAACATTCTTTCCCAAAGATTAAAGTGTCGTTCGTGTAATGTAGATTGATCACAGGATTGGTGTCGTCTCTGCATCCTAACTCGTTAATGAGTCCCTCCTTACGACATTTGGCAATCATATGATGTAAACCTTAGCCACAAGCACGAAGATTAGTGGGAAAAGAGGCTCGCCCTGACGCAGACCCCTTCTACAAGAAATTTTCCGCCCCTGAATTAATTAACCAGTACTGTCACTTTGCAGATTGCAACTATAGCCTAACCAAGAGATCCAAGATGACGCAAACCCTCAAGACTGTAAAGTTTCCAAGATGCATCCCCAGTCAACCCATCAATAGCACTATTGTTGCATGTTACTCAAACAAAATCCATAATCAACAGTTAATCAATCCGTCCAAAAGTTAGTCGAAGAGATGCATACAACTGTCATTAAATCTAACTTGAGAACTGTCCATGTGTTGTTCAATTGAGATGCCCATGTTGCTGTGCTTTAAGCACCATGAATTCATAGAAGGCAATATTAATCAATCAAGAATGAACTTGGGTTCATGTGTGTGGCCACACATACATATTATAAGAAGGCTAATCCCGCATTGACATGTGTTAAGATATAAGAGGAGGGTTCAAAGACCTTTAAGTTTTAATCCTAAAATCCAACATCTTATCCACGTGACAATACGAAATTGGCCACCTTATAATATGTATGTGGCTCACACACACGAACCGAGCCGATCATGCATGTGCTATGCTAGAGTCCTTTCGTGATTGGGACCAGACTTGATTCAAGGGCACTAGCATTGCAAGCTTCCTTTTGCACTATAATTCAAGACAGCACAATCACATGAAATGAGTTACATAAGATATTGGACACAAAATATTGCTGACCCTTTGTTCTTCTATGCTTACATCTTTTGTAAGAATGCCTCCCATTATATATCAAAGCCCTCAAGGTCTATGCACTCTCAGTATTCACCTCATCGTCATCAGCATGAGCTCTCACGACCTCCGCATCTTCTTCTTTGCCGTTCCTAGAGTCGGGCCACATGATCCCAATGGTCGACCTGGCCAGTGTCTTCGCCAGTTGCACTAGCATCAAAGCGACCGTCGTCACTAGCTCCGGCAACGCTTCTCTGATCCAACCACACTCGACTGCTCCCCTTACAACACCCAGCTTTTAACTCTCCCTTTCCCATCATCCAAAAACTCACAGGCCTTCCAACTCTGGCCGTGACCCTAGGCTTCGTTAGGGCTCTAGACTTCCTTGAACATCCTTTTGGCTATCTCGTCGACCAACACCATCCTGATTTCATCGTTTGCGATGTGTTCTACCTGTGGACTGCCAATTTAGGCATAACACGACTAATCTTCCACGGGTCCAGCACCTTTTGCAGCATTGTGGGTGGTGCCATCATGGCACTCAAGCTCCAAGAGATAGTGTCGGACGATGATGAGCCCTTCATCGTGCTGGGGATGCTTCATGAGATCGTGCTAGGTCGAAGCTCATGGAGGCAGTCACCAGACCAGATGAGCTAACAGTATAAGTGAGCCAATCTTCTTAGCAAAGCTATAACGTGATCATGTGTTAGAATAATATGAAAATACAGACTAGAGAAAAGTGGGCTTTCCTTTAATCTTTATAAATTGTAACACGAGATCGAAGTGTTCCCAAATTGCGGAGTGACTCCGAGAAGGCGACTCTGAGGTTGGAGTGTTTCCGAATAGTAGAGCTGTTGTGCGTCCTTGAACGCTGTACTTGAAGCAACATTTGACTCTGGTGTAAGGATTTCAAAGCTAAATTGCCTCCAGGAATAACAGTTGAAGAACTTTACTGTGCACCAAACAGATTCTTTCAGTGATCTCTTTGATTTGAACAGGCAAGTGACCTCTTCAGTCTAATGTAGGACAAAGCTCTACTTACAACTGAACACACTCCTGTTAATTAGGAGATCTTCTTCTTCTTTTGTCATATCTCAAATGAATTACAAGGACGCCTATTTATAGGACTCTACTAGTAGCTCAAGTGTCACCATCCCTTAATAGAGATAGCTCAAGGGCCTTGTCTAGATTCAATGAATCTAGCTTAAGGGTCACCAACTCATAATGAGAGAAACCCAAAAGGTTATGTCTAGAATCAATGAATGTATCACAATGGTCATTAGGACCTTTAATAAGGAAAGCCCAAGGGTTATTAATCACTAAACGGAAGCTCAAAGGGTTACCAACTCATAATGAGGAATTTCAAGAGTCTTGTGTTCAGATTTATTGTAAGAAGTTCAAAGGTCTTGGTTCATTAACCATACCTAACTCATGTCCAACTAGTTTATACTTATGGGAGAATTATTAGCTAAAACTATTTTAGTATAGCAAAAAGTAAATGTTACTAATATATATAAATGAATTACATATAGTTTGAAAACTATTTTATGTTTTGAAAAATCAATTTTGCACAAAATATCTAACAATCTCCTACAAGTTTACAAACTATCAAGAAAGTTATAATCATTATGCGTAAGGTAGGTAGATGCTATTAGGACTTGAATCTCCTTTAAACTAACTGAATAAAAGATAAGTACATGGTGAACTTAGTCTTGAACCAATATTTTTTTCTTACAATCCAGCGATCACAGAAGATTAAAACTTAACTATGCTAGTCATCATTTTGAACCACAAGCTTGTCTGAGTGCTTGCAATTTATGGCCATGTGTATGTTCTAGTTTCTACAAGAGCTCTCGGTACCTTTTATAAGTTCCCACAGGAGATGGCCAAATCTCCACCCAAACATAGGTGAGTCCTTTAGGTGTGTTTCCTACCTAACACCCTGCATCCGAAATGCTTTAAACTCATTAAGGCTTAGAAGCCATTCTTTCACATGATAGAAAATATGCATGCACTCTTACATAATTTTTAAACCACATATCTTATTATTAGTAGCATGTGCTTTGAACTAATAATTTAATTAAATGGTAAATGTATATAAGACTTATAATGACTTGAGACCCATTCCAGCGGAGGTCCTTTAAACAATTTTTTTTCAAGCCTTTAGTTAGAGGATCCACAACATTTTTTGAAGATAGGACGTCAATCACTGAGATGACTCCGTGATAGATAAACTCATTCAAATAGCCATGCTTCAGACGAATGGTTCGTTTTTTTTGTTTGAATAACAAGTTTGTTGCGAGCACTCGTTTCTTGATTATCACAATAGATAGTAATTGCACCTTGCGATTTTTCAACGAAAGGTCTCGGAGAAAAGCAACCGAGCCACTCAACCTCATCTCTGGCAACAATTAATACAAAAAACTCAGATTCCATTGATGATTATGCAATTAGAGTTTACTTCTTAGACTTTCATGAAATAACAGCTCCACTCATGGTGAAGACAAAGCCTCCAGTGGATCTGCACTCATCTGGTTCTGAGCACCAGCTTGCATTTAACAGTTGGAAAGGGCTTCCTAGTGATATTGGCTTGTATGCAGACTTATTACCCCCGCAGCTTTGAAGTAAATCTTACTTTTTCATATTTAACATTTTCTGTAGTTTATATGACCTAATCTGTTATGCCATAGAGCAGAGAGGAGTACTCAAAAGTAGAGATTTCATTGATAACTGAAGTGGGTACAATAGTACTTATCTTGTACATGCCATCAGTGCAGTAAGTATTGCCAAAGTACATCTTCTTGTAAGATAATACAACTTTTCCACCTTGAAAATCTAGCCTCATTCCCGCATCACACAACAGGCTCCCAGAGACTAGATTCTTGAAAATTGATGGGACATATTTCACACTTTTTAGTGTGTGAGTCTTTCCTAAAGGGTCAACACTACAGTCCCGGTTCAAAGCACAGCAGCAGTGAAACGATCAGCCATTGACATGTTCTCCTCTGCAACAACATAAGTGGAGAATAGATCTTTGTTGGAGCAGACATGGCTTGTAGCACCTGTATCTAGCCACCAATCAGAGTTGTTGGAGGGGAGCAGTCACCTGGAATAGCATAGCAACAATGTTGTCGTCTGATTAACATGGTGTGCCTCATCTTTTTCTTCCTTCTTTGGTGCTTTATAGGCCTTAACAAAGTGGCCTGTTTGCCGCAGTTGAAGCACCTGCCAGTCTTCTTGAACTCTTTCTTTGCACATTTTTCTTCTTGAACTTCTTCTTCTTGGAAAAATCTTTATTGGACTTGGAAGTCACCATGTTAGCAGACACCTTCCGATTGGAAAGTACTTTGTTCTTTACTCGAGTCCTGATCTCATCTCAATCTGAATGAAACTCTTTAGGTCGGATAACGACACATGTTTCTTCCTTCTATGAATGTCAGTGGAGAATGACATCTAGGAAGGAGGAAGCTTGTTAACGATGGCACCGGAGATGAAGATGTTGCAGAGGGAGATTTATCATCCTTTACCTTCATTACAAGTTTTTCAAACTCCTTAACCTTAGGCAGAACTTCAATATTATCACCAAACTTGAAAATCTAAAATTTGTCTATGAGATGCTTCTCCTCGTCCTTGTACTGGTCTTCTAGAGCATTCCATATATCTCTTGCAGAGGCCTTATGGAATAAATATCTGCAAGATGATCTGCAAGTCAATTGAGGAGATAGCTCTTGCAGAAGTGGTCATCTCGTTCCCATGATGCTTCATTCTTTGAATCTTCTTTAAAGTTGGGTTCTCTTCTGAAATGACATAGTAAATATTTAAGAGTTGCATCCCAAAGATTACTTTACGACACCAAGTATTAAGTTTGATCCGTCAAAATTTTCCAGTTTCAAGTAATCCACTCCAATAGTCATACCAGGGTTCATAGCAAAGCCAAATATCGCTTCAAGATTGTTAAAACAATACGGAAAATTCAGACTGGAGAGAGGTGGACTTTCTTTTAATTTTTATAAATTATAACATGATATCGGAGTGTTCCCGAGTTGGGAGTGACTCCGAGAAGGCAAACTCCGAGGATGGAGTATTCCCGAGTAGTAGAGCTGCTATGCGTCCTTGGACGCTGTGCTTGAAGCAATATTTAGCTTACTCCGGTGCAAGGATCCCAAAGCAAAATTGCCCCTAGGAACATCAGTTGAAGAACTCTGGTGTGCACCAACCAGATTCTTCGGTGATCTTCTTGATCTGAACAGGCAAGTGACCTCCTCGGTCTAATGCAGGACAGGACTTTACTTACAACTGAACACATTCTTATTAATTAGGTGATCTTCTTGTTTTGTCATATCTCAAATGAACTACAAGAGAGCCTATTTATAGGACTCCACTAGTAACTCAAGGGTCACCATCGCTTAATGGAGGTAGCTCAAGGGCCTTATCTCGATTCAGTGAATCTAACTCAAGGGTCACCAACTCATAATGAGAGAAACCCAAAGAGTTATGTTTGGATTCAATGAATGTATCCCAAGGAGTTATTAGCCCCTTTAGTAAGGAAAGCTCAAGGGTTATCAATCACTATATGAGAAAAGCCCAAAGGTACCAACTCATAACGAGAGATTTCAAGAGGTTGTGTCCAAATTTATAGTAAGAAATCCAAAAGTCTTGGTGTTAACCATACCTAACGCATGTCCAACTAGTTTGTACTTACGGAGAGAATTACTGGCTAAAATTATTTAATATGACAAAAATTAAATGTTACTAATATATGTAAATGAAATACATATAATTTAAAAAATATTTTATATTTGGAAAACTAATTTTGCACAAAAAATCTAACATCATGAACACTGTCGCCGAGTTGGAGGCCGATTATGTTGGCATGATGAAGGTGAATTCGCAGGTGTGGCATGTCGACCCCGTGCCCCCCTACAATTAGGACGAGCTCGACAAGGCAGTGAGAGGAGGCGCGCCGGAGAGAACTGGAGCGGTTCTTGAGTTGGCTTTGATGGCAAGAAGCCGGGCTCGGTCTTTTAAGTGTGTTTCGGGAGTCTAGACCGGTTCAGTTGCTCGCAGCTCCGCGAGATGGCGGTGGAACTCGACGATTCCGGCCATCCCTTCATTTGGGTGGCGAGGAACTGTGATGATGATAAGGCCGGGTGGATGCCCGATGAGAGATCGGGGGAGGGGTTGATTGTAACGGAATGGGCGCCGTAGATTCTGATACTCAATCACGGGGCTGGTTGGCGGATTCATGACGCACTGCGGGTGGAACTCGTGCTTGGAAGGGAAACTCGTGCTTGATGAAATGAGCATGCTGACCCGCCCCCAAAGTTGGTCTCGTGGCCAGGCCCAGGGTGTGCTCCCCCGAGATCTTCTGATCGAATCTGTGTGAGGGTGATATTGCCCAGTTAGACTCTCTTAAAAACAATGAAAAAACGAAAGGGCTCGGTTGTTGTTATAGAATCTTGCTTGTTGATGTTCCTTAAAATAATTAAAGATTCTGATTCATCTGAATTTGTTCTCAAAATAATTTTGCATTGAATTCTTAGAAGGATCTTTGAGTTCAAAGGAATGGATGAAGAAACAGCCAAATTCCACGATATATCAGCTTTGGATTAGATATGTAGTAGATAAATGCTTATTTTCACATATGTTGACATATATATATATACACACACAAGCAATGGCAAACAGAAGAAGAACTTTCAGCGTAGCTAATACGTAATGGGAGTATATGCGAAACACATGTAGAAAATATTGAAATGTAGTTAACTAAGTAAACTCTAAGTCACGAACGGTTGAAATATACTCTCTTCGATATATGTATACATACATGATGACAATGAAACTCTTACAAATCAATTAAAGAAATAGTTAGTCTTTCTTTAGATAAGAATAAGTGTGATCCATAGCATGGCAGAATCATACATCTATCAAGATGGCAGCTTGACAGTAAACCACAAGCATTGGTCATTATATTTCCTTAAATCTTAAGAGAAAATAAACAGAGCCACAATCATCATCTCAAGAAGCATGCTAACTAAGAAAAAGTAACCATAAGTCTAAAGATCGATTTCTTCAATCATATCGATATCAAAAGACCATCAGCGTTCCTTTATTCACTACCAGTTGGGAATGAGGCTTGTACTATCAGTTTGAATAGTTGCTCTGGTGCTGAGAAGAAAGGGCTGCAATCTGCGTCCATGATCAGCACCTCGCTCGGTGGCCACCTCTTGATCCGGGCATCCGGCTGCTCAGGCTCACAGTGTTGTCCTGAGTCAATCTTATATACACTCTTCTCACTCTGTTCACATTCTCTTCACCTCCTTCAAATCTCGCTCTACTAAGTGCGAGAGCTGGCACTGGGCGAAGCAGCATTGATGCCAAGGTTGAGTACTGAAACAAAATAATATGTCAAATTCAGAACAATAGAAATGTTGGTAACAGGTTTTAACCCTCTTGAGAATAATTAACATGAGATTTTGAAAAGTAATTAAGGAAAAGCTAATCTCTTCAGGGCTTAGCTGATAGAAGATTATGCGCTGAATTCTTTTCATATACCAGCACTTGTCAGGGGATTCTTCATCCCTGAAGTGAACCTTAGATCGTAGATAACATTATTTATCAAATGAAGAACAAATAGTTAATTTGTGACAATAAATTTGTAATCTCACTCAAAATTAGAGATGATTGATTTGTGGTTTACTATATTTTAATTAGTATTACATTCCACCACGCCATACATGTGCTAATGTGCAAGTTGAATATTTTTTTCATTACCAATATCTTTTTTTTTTGGTGAAATCAACTGCACATGATGCTACTGCGACAACTCGTAAGAACAAGAATCATACATATTTCAAACCTTTTGCAATTAAGATAATATAACGAAGGAAAAATTTAAGAAAGATTTTTGGTTTGATGTGTGTTGTGTGTGTGTTTGGAGGGGGGGGGGGGGGGGGGGGGGGGGGGGAGCATAATTGCCTGCCAAAATGGGTGTTGCATTAAATAATTTCTGATCAATTGATAAAATGCCGAATTCAGAACCAGAAATAGACTAAAAAGTTAACTAGAATCGAGTAACAAAGTTAAAAGTATACATATTTTCGTATTCTTCAGAGAGGAATCTGATGGAAGCATTATGACTGCAATGAAAATGGAAACTGTGATTTCTCAGCAAACTCATGCACGAGTCACGGATAATCCACCAGCACCGTGACCTACCAATATTACCTTCACTGTTGTTA